>CALSBZ010000180.1:150194-212893 GCA_943591055.1 Gobionotothen gibberifrons
CACGGATAAGCGGGAGAAGATGGATGGATGGATGGATGGATGGATAATTATTGATAAACATGACTCAAATGTTGCAGCTGATAAAGGGGGAGATCTTTATTTTTGTTATAAATGGAGATCATTTTTAATTAAGTAACAAGTGTATATATATATATATATACTATAGGAAAGTACAACTAACTCAAATGTATACATAAATAGAGTTGTTTTTAGTTCAATGTAATGGAAGAGAAGAGATCAAAAGAGCCGTAGGGAGCGGTGTTCAGTTGCAGTTGGCATTATTTAAGGGACTGACATGCGCACTATAATCAGATACTAAAAAGCTTTATAGACAAGTTTATTCATCTTTTGTCATAAGAACCAATATTTGGATAAGAGGAGAAAAAGCACATTTTTCTTCCCCCCACATGTCCCCTGTTTATACGTTAGTAAAAGTTCCCTCACATCCACAGAGAAATGTTTCCATGTGGGACGATGAGTCATGAGCAAGAGACCAGAGAAGAGTCCAAGAGGATGTGGGAGAGTGAAGAGAGTGATGAGACAGGGGGGGGGGGGGGCAGAGAGGAGGAGGAGAGAGATGGTGGGAGGAAGAGTGTGGAGGAAGAGTGAAGGAAACATTTGAAAAAATAATTTCTGTTGAGTGCCAGGTGGACACTTATCTGAGACAAACAGTGGACATGAATTACAGCTGCAGTAAATGTACATTCTCCAGCATTACATTGTTGAGGCTATAGGCTTGTTACAGATCGCAGCATGGCTACATTCAAATGGTATGTGTGTCATTACCAGCCACACCCTGATTCTGCTGCCTCCATAAATCACTAATGTTTACCCTGACCTAGCATGAAACAGAACATTTTCTAGAGGGAAGAATGTTCTTTTAACTATTGACAAATCATTAATTAAGGACTCTCCAAACCCATGCAGTACCAGGTCCTGCATCTCGGACAAGATCATGAGAACCAACAGACACTCGTCTCACGAAGGGAGAATTAGATGCACTTTCTCCCTGCAGCTGTTTTCCAAGTGACCTCAGTAAGAGTTCCCAGATAATGGCCTCAGGCCAACGCATCTCTCTTTCAGGAGATGTCCTAATCCTCTGGTGAAAGTCAACACATCCAGCAGGCCTTGCTTTGGCTTGAACTGTCCTGCTGCCAGCCGAAAACTGTGAGGGTCTTTCATGAGCCCACCTTCATCATGTCCTGCTCCTGGGGACGTCACATTACAATGAAGTGTCGGAAATAATAATTGTGTGAAGTGAGGGCACACAATATGTTGGCTTTTTGTTCAGCTTTATAGCTCTTATTTAACCACTTACATGGTCGTTTTTAAGATGGGAGAATTACCCATGCCATTGTGAGCTCGGCATTGAAGCACATTTTTGTTGTGACCAAACTGTGGTACTACAACTTCCATGTGAGTCATTTGGCCCAAAAACACTTTTTTCAAATCGACATTATGGGAAACAGACGTCTGTAAAGGAAAATTCAAGTGGGCAATGCTTTATGGGCCCGGTGGATTTGGAAGGACGACAAAGGATCCTGGGAAGATCCGGGTATTTATGTTGTCAAGAGGCTGTCTAAGATAGATGTTAATTCAGACAAAGAAAAGTTACAATTAAGGAGATGTTTGGAAATATTTTACATGTGTTTAGTTGTCAACAATTCTCAAGATATTAATAAATCCAACTATGAACACATCATGCTAAAAAGTATTATCTGTGTATCTAAAGCCTGATATACTGTATCTTCTCCCTCTGTGCCATAGGGCTCCATTGTTGCAAAGTCAATAAAAAGTGACACAAATATACCCAAATGCACAATTTACTACAGTTTGTTTCTTGGAAACTACAGTGCCTAGCTGTTTTACAAAAAGGCTGAACCTTATTGGCCATGATAGCAGTGTGGCTATAAGGATGTTGGTCTTTTATTTAATACTGAAATACATTAGTTATGGGATGGATGAAATGTCCTGTTTGTGTTCAGGCTGAATTTAAATCATCACATGTTTTTTGGTGTGATTTCAGTGCCAATGAGTTAAGGTTAGCATGCTTGTATGTAACACAAATGCTGGATATGGTCAACACAAAGTCTATCAATTGTTGACATACTGGCACATCTTTTTCAAGTTATTAGGAATATATAACTTATGACACTTATTCCCACTAATAATACTTTGTGCAAAAGGCCCAACTCCTGAAAAATATTATAAACATAGTGAAAAACGAACTTACAAGTCTGTATCCTGTTACTGGCTGCTTATCGCTGTCATGTAATGTGGAGTGGATCAAAGGCAGGCAGTGAAATTCTGGCAAAACGATTAAAAGAAAGTCCAACCGAGAACAACAGGGTTCTCTGTTTCAGTAGAAAGAGTCATTTAAAAAAAATCGGATTGTTCGGAATGTAACATCGCTACTAAGTACGGCCTTACAGAAGAAAATCAACAACAGCAATAAAGAATTGGACCAGCCGTATTCTACATCTACCACATAGCTGTATAACACTGTGTCTATGCAGGGTTTCACTCACCATCCAGCACTGTGAGCTTGTGAGCAGACAATCAATGCAAGCGTCTCATGTGGGTTGCAGAGAGCCAATAATCCCTGTCCTGTGTTATTATTTTTCACTTTCTCTGAATCTTTGAAGCTATGAGTCACTCAACATCGCAGACCCAATGTACATGCTGGATTGTTCTCACAGTGAGATTTCTTTGAGGGTAAGGGTTATCTTTAAAGACACGATCATGTCTAATGAGGTTGTTCTGCTTTTCCAAACCACCACACGATCCACCATGAGGTGCACAAATCCAACATCCCCCTGCAGGAAATTGACTTCAGTGCTATCATCTTAATCTGTGTGCAGTTACAGATCAAATTGAATAGATAGAGGATTTGTTTGACATGGGTCCTATTTCATTAAAGAGAAAATATAATTGAAAAAATACCTATTTTCAGTACTTCTTGTCAAATGCATTTCAGTATCTGAAGGGGCCGGCCAACCCACACTATTATGAGAAATAAGAAACCCAGTCAGTTATTTGTGGGCCGTTCAGTCAGAAAACATCTAATTCAACAATATATTCAAAAGTGGCTCATAATAAGTTACCTGCAGGCTCCAGGGGTTTAAAGTAACCAAGTACATTTACATAAATGTATCCAAGTGTTTATGACACATGAATGCATCACTAAATATACTGCAGTGATCAAATATAAATGATTCAGGAAATGGCCCCTTTGGATAACAAGTACATAACTTGGTAATAAAGTATATGTTGCTGCTAATGCTTTTGTAGTCCTGCTGTATTTATACACTGCGGTATTATGAGTACTTCGTCCACTGGCAGGCTCATTAGAATGTTCAGACCATGGTTCAGACAGACAGCATGATTTGATTCATGTGTCTTTTGAACATGTAAGCATTTTTTTTGTATCAGTTCAAATAGTACAAATACGCTAAATATATAATGTATGTAGTTTCCCAGAGATCCCAGATGCTTGTCGATAAGTCGATCCTTTAAAATTATGTAAAATAAATAAATAATAATGACAATAACATATTGTATATGCCAGTGGCTGGTTATGCTATATAATCTGCATTCTAAACGGTGCTTATTAGAACCTGAATAAATGCAGTATGTATCCGATTCCTAGAATTGTCTGAGTTCCCATGTCTGAAGAACAGCTGCACCAAATTAAAATGTGTGTGGTGACATTTTAAAGCTGAGAAAATGTGCTTTGAGGCTTAGATGTGTTTGAAGCACATCTACAATATGTCTGCCGTAACAAATTTAAGGAATATCCCAGGCTATGAAAAAATGAGCTGAGCAAAATGCTGTGGGAAGACTCTGCTGCATGTGTGCACACGCTCACGTTACAGCAAGAAGACTGGCTCAATCCCACACACAATGCCTCTCCATTCAGAGGAACAGTCTACTTTAAAAGGCAAAGCTGCATTACAAATAAAACAAAACAAACATATTGTTATGTACAGTTATTGTACTTTAATTATGTTGTTGCAAGTGTTTCTTTGGTTGCTATTTTAATGCTGCATCATCTAATCTAATCAATCAAATAAATAAACTGCATCTCCCTAATTAAAGCCACATTTAAAGCCACAAAAACATTTTTAAATAAATATGTTGCAAAAAAGTAATTGGTTCTACAGAAAATAAATCTTGAAATATTTAGGTAATATTGATTTTATTGTTGTCCAAGTTGCTGCATATTGTATGTTTTTCCAGCTTCAACAGAGTTGTGTAGTGAGGACCCGGAAGCTAGCATCGCGCCCTCGACAAAAAGCAATGCGATTCTCTTTTGCAGAAAATTAGTGGAAAAACATTTATGATATTTGACAGGTTTCGCTCAGCAGGATAATCTCGACATAGGGGAGAGTGGGGTAAGATGATCCCTCCCCCCCCCCCTTTATCTAGGGAGCTGTGCACATTTGTTGTCATTTGCCTATAAATTCAGGAAGCACCCATCATTAATATTTGACTGTGATGGAGAGAAGCACATGGTGAAGTGGTGTTTCTTTCACAATAAACCATGTTGTGAGCCACATGCTGGGGGTACATTGAGCCAGTGGTTTAACGAGGCACTGAAGTTGAGTTAAGTCTCTGTAGTATAACATTTTACAACTGATTTGTTTTGGATGTTTTAGATTGGTTCAATAATTGTAAGGCATGCCACCATCTTTCCTGCCGTATGCCTGGCAGGAGTTCTTTGACAATCTGGCTAAAGTGAAGACTGATGAGAGAATAGCCACATTTGAACATCAATAACTACATACATACATGTTCAACAGACTGTATGTGTTTACCTACCATGCACAGTTACAAGGATATCTGTTTAGGGCTGTTTAGTTCATTCTGATTCTCATCTGGCTCTTTCATGTTTGTTTTACAGGCATTAATTCCCTCCAAACATGATTTATAACGTTGACGAGGTGTCACTATAGTGCAGACACCAAAGCAGGTAGTGGCGGAGAAAGGATGATATATTTTACTTACGCTCAGGTTTAAAAGAAGACAGAAGACATCCTGAAGTAAAGGTTCTTGTTGTCATTTGACTTCTATCTCATCTTTCCTTGCCTAGAAGACAACATAAGTAGAAATTGGCTCATCTTACCCCACTCTCCCCTATTAACGCAACTTTGTTATTTTTGAATCTGAATTGCAATCACCAAGGTTAGGCTATAAAGAACCACATCATGATCACATGGCTGCATCACAACCGCTAATCTAAAGGCAGTCTCTTGTCGGCATGATGGCGTTTTGTAGTCTCTTTTAGTCCCTTGTTAACAACCGCCATCTTTATGACACATTGAAGCTTCAAACAATCTCAAGTGGGGGTCATTTCTGATGTATTTTATGTCGTAGAACAAAACATTAAAATCCCTTCAGCTGGGGTTGGTTTAACCACAGACCTTTAAAGGCTTCTTACCACAAACACATTAGAAAAAACGTTTTTTTCCGGGTTTCACGATTCGTTTCTGCACAACTCTATAGTGTTTCACACCAGTATGATGGATGTGATTGGGTATGGGTATACTTTGTCCGACCTCTGGCCACACCCAGCAGTGCATTTCATCCCAGCATGTAAAGAAACTTGCTTTGGGAAATGTGATAGAGATAAAAAATAGTGCAGGCTGTTGCTAGAAAACAAATCAACAACACATGCACAGGGTCTGTAGGCATGTGACTTTGCACTGGTTCGCAATCTGGGATTAACATTGTCAAACCAACAAAAACTTTAACTTGAGCAGCTCCATCTGTCAGTTGTTGTACTTGGTTCTTTCTGTGCCAATACCCTTCTTTGTCACATGACTGTTTCCATTAGTGACAAATACAAAAGAGGGTAAGTAAGGCAACTTGTCATTGCAAGCTTATTTGTTAAATAAATTGCTGCACCACAAGCATAATAGCAGACAGGGACAATATTCCTGATGGCAATTATATCACTTGTTATCAGTTCTCCATCCTGATTTCCTTTTCTGAACAAAGAAATAAGAACATCTCATAATATTTTAATCCGATGTTTCTGTAATGAGCTACGGACTTTTCACACGGCTGACTCAAGATGGAAAGAATGTTTTCATCTTATGGCGCATTTCCACCGCAGGCCTCGCTCGGCTTAGTACGGTTTGGTTAGGCCCAATGTTAGGCCTTGTTAGGCCTTGTTAGGCCCGGCTCACTTTAATGCTGCGCTTCCATTACAGTTTAGGAGCTGGGGCAGTAACTATAGTAACGCAATGTAGGCGGAGCCGTGACGTCATCTTCAATGAGCACCCCAGAAAAACAACATCAGCCGTTAGCTGTTAGCCCTCAGAGCTCACAGGAACTAGACAAAAGTTAAACAAGTACAAACCACAGACTGTCTGTGTCATGGTGAATACAGTCGCTGGTTTATTTATGTCTGTAGGCCGTTGTTGTGAGTGTGGACGGTCGGAGCATATATTGCGTTATCTTAGCCGATCTCCATTTAGACAACAAATCAAATCACGTTTTATTTATATAGCACATTTTTAAACGATTTTTGGTCGAGCCAAAGTGCTGTACATATAATAAAATTACCCTACAGTAAAGACACTTTACAGCAAATACAACAGCACAGTTTGTGCAGAATATCAGTATGACAATACGACACCCTCTGTCCTTAGACCCTCACATCGTACAAGGAAAAACTTCGAGAGAAAAACCCCACAGTTTAAAGGGAAAAATGGGAGAAACCTCAGGGAGAGCAACAGAGGAGGGATCCCTCTCCCAGGACGGACAGACGTGCAATAGATGCCGTGTGTAAATCGAAGAGATAATACATTTTACAGCGTAGGTAGACCGAATGTTTGGAAATGCATGTGTCTGTAATAAGAAGATGCATCACGCATTTTAAAAGGTTTTTCGCCTGCCGTCTGTCTGAAGACTTGTCAAAGCATTCATTCATGATTTTTACTAACCGGTATCAGTATGTTGTTACTTCGGCATCATTTTGAAACGGGTATTACAATTAAATCACGGTCAAATATGGTCATCTTGTTGTAGTTGTACAGTAAACCCCCTTGCCAACGATTCTCTCTGACCAATCAGCAGTCGTCACTAGTTTAGCATATTCAGCCCGGTTGTTGGCCCCGCTTGTTGGCCTCGATAGCACCACGATTTAGCCGGGCCAGAAAAAAGGTGAAAAAGTAGCCCCGTCCGGAACTAGGCCTAGTGGAAGCGCAACCAAAAACGGGCCCGGCACGACACTTCACGCTTAAACCGCGCTCCGCGCCATGGTGGAAGTGCGCTATTAGACTAGACCTAAGGAGTGGGTTGAACTCAAGTTTTACGACTATCGGATTTAACTGCCACAGCATGAAATGAAAAAATAATAATTAAGACATAAAGGTGTCTTTAAATGGTTTTTCAATTCACTCTTTGTATTATGGACCAAATTAGGCTGACTAAATCCTCCATTCGTTTTTTGCAATCCTTTTTACAAGTAATCAAGAGCCAGAACCCTTCTGGATTAAGTTTTTGGCCTCGTTGTCAACCCAGAATTCTTGTTCTGTTAGCTGCTCATGATAGACACATGCATTTACATTCTGTCAGGTTGCATTTGAAGGGACAAAGGGGTCTGTGAATTGTAGCGAGTGTCAAACATTTGAAGAAGGTTATTCCCAAACATTTTAAGAATGTTTTTAGAGAACGTTATCCTACCTTTCAGAAGAACATTCTGGGAACCAAACAAAAACTTCCCGCTGAAAACGTTTTAAGAATAGTAGGGCATAATGTTATAACAATGTTATAAAACACATCTTAAGAAGGTTATCACCAAACATTTTAAGAATGATTTTAGAGAACGTTATCCTACGTTTCAGAAAAACATTCTAGGAATCAAAATAAAACTTCTCGATGAAACCATTCCTAGAACAGTGAATGGTAGCATTCTCAGAATATTTTTAGAACGAACAATGTCTAGCTGGGAACTCAGACATGCCTACACAAACATGCAATATCATGAATGAAGTGCTTGTTTGTTTTTTCAAAAGGAAAATGTGGTGACATCAGATTTTTTTAAAACATAATTTTCAAACAAATGCAACAAGTTTGTTTTTTTAAAGCGCTCTAGAAATAAATATGACGTTGACCATGACTGTGTTAATATTTCACATCACAGGAACGTTTTATAAAAAAAGAATAACCTCCTGAAAAGATTATCCAAATGTTGCTTTGAAAATGTTCTTCTTTGGTTATCATGTAACATTGAGGGAATGTTTAATAAAAGAATATCTTTAATCTATTACCCCAACAACGTCCAAAACACATCCTTAGAATGTTGCAGGCAAAACGTTCCACCTTAACATATCACATTCAAGGAACATTTTATAAAACACTTTCTGTCATCTCAGGCCTCAATAACATCCTGAAAACATTTTCAGAACGTTGCTTGGAGAATGTTCTTCTTTTGTTATCATGTAACATTGACGGAATGTTTTCTAAAGAACATATTCCCTCTGAATGTTGCAGTTAAAACGTTATGTCTTAGTTAACCTTAAACCATAAAGGAACATTATTTGAAAAAATAAACATCCTCAAAAGGTTCTTTGAACATCAGATGAAAACATTTTCTTTAAAACATTATTAGAACCTGTAGGTAACGTTAGCCAAAGTTGTGAGAACGTTCCCTGCTAGCTGGGAACACTTATTTGTGTGTGAAATCGCTCAATGAACTACATTTCGCACAATACACGTCACCAACACCAGAATGAGGTGAAAAGTATTCAAGGAGGTGGAAATCGTTTGATGTTTAATACAGCGTATTTCTGATATTCATTAGAGATTACATGGTATTCCATATGATGTGTGTTACTGAGCTGGGTCACACACAGTTAGAGAGACAATGGTCGTTCTGAATTATCAATAGATGTATTCATTTTAAGTGAGCTGACACCGAGGGTAGAGGAAGTTCAGAGAAGGCCTCAGGTTATAAAAACAGTTAACCTTTGTTAGTTAACTAATCCTAAAGATGTCATGAGACGATGACATTTAAACATATACAAGTATAGCTTTCAGAGAGATACACCTGTGACATTTGTGTGGTAGGCTGCATGATAAAATGTGTGTGCTTTAAACATGTTTAGGGAAAATGTGTGTGTGTTCATTACAGTGGCTATATATGCTGTATGATTGTTGCTACTGTGGGGGGCATTTCCGCGATTGGCTGCTGTGGCAGGAGGTGATGTACTTCCCGTTATTGTTTGTTTGTTGCAACAACTAAATAATAATTACTGATCAGCTATATCTGTGTTTGTGTTTTATTGATTCCTCTCTGTTTAATTATTTCCTGTTGTGTGAGTGCTGGATCGCCACAACATAAATCATTACACGTCTGGGCATGTTGAGAGCTGCTATTACACAAAAGGGGATTAGACGGTTCCTTAAGAGCCAGCATGCGGGAACGGCTGTACAAGGTTTCTGTGAGTATTAAACGAGTGTACTGTTTATGTACAGCTAGCTAACATTAGCTAACAAGGTACACTCTCGTGTTTTGTTTTAGCAACTAGTTTTCTGTGTACCTTGTCCTTGCCCAAACAAATGTTATCCACAGCATACACAGCGATCACGCAGTTCTGTCACAAGTTAGACACATTTATTATTGTTTGTTTGGTTTGGCTCATCTTAACTCTCCTGTCATTTCAGATCCCACCTTCCTCCAGCCTCTTGTAATCAGCTCACTCCCATCACCTGGTATTCCCAGCCCTTCCCCTCACCTGTTACTCATTCCCTCATCACCCACAGTATTTATACCACCTCACTATCACTTGTCCTTTGCCAGATTGTCTTGTCCTTTCCGTCAAGCTTTCCAGTGTGATTCTCTCTAGCCTAGATTTTTGTCCTGCCCGGTTTTTGACCCTTGCCTGCCTGTCTCCGATTTCCTGCCTACTCCCTGTCTGGTTTTGGTTGCCTGTCTGACGGATTCCCTGGTTTTGACCCTGCCTGTCCCTGACCCGAATAAACTGAACATTCCTAAAACACTGGTTGTATCTGAGTCGTGCTATTGGGTTCTGATCTGTACCTGTGAGCGTGACAGTACAATCTGGCCAAAATGAACCTAGCCGACTCAGCGACAGAACCGCCGACGCAAGATGCCTTATTACAACGCCATGAGCAGCAGCTTACCTTCATGGCTGGAGCTATGCAGGAGTTGGCTGCTCGTCACGAACGGACCTTTGTGAATCTCCGGGATCATCTTCAGAGCCTTCCTGCTACGGTCCAAAGTCCGGATCTAACTCCAGCTTCCGATGCTCGTATCCAGAATCCTCCGGCGTCGGATGCACGCCTGCCTCCTCCGGAACGCTACTCTGGAGCCCCAGGTTCGTGCAGACCATTCCTGGTCCAATGTTCCCTCGCCTTTGAGCTTCAGCCTTCCGCCTTCCCAACGGAGAGATCCTGTGTGGCATATATTGTCTCCCTTCTCACGGGCAAAGCTAAAGACTGGGGCACCGCCGAATGGGAGAGACAATCCCTTGCCTGCTCGACTGTAAGATATTTCTCAGAGAAACTGCGTAAAGTTTTTGATCACGCTACACCCGGAAGAGAGGTAGCTCGGGGACTGTTTAACCTGACGCAAGGAGGGAGATCTGTGTCCGATTACTCCATCGATTTTCGTACCATAGCTGCTGAGAGTAACTGGAATGCTTCTTCACTCCTCGATGCCTTCTACAACGGTCTATCGGATCGTCTTAAAGACGAGCTGGCAGCTCGGGACCTTCCGGCGGATTTGGATGAGCTGGTGGCTCTCTCTATTCGCATTGACGGCCGTCTTTGGGAACGGAGGAGAGAAAGGGGATTCACCCGTCAGGCTCCGCCTCTCCCGTCTGTGCATGTTACGGAACAGGTGAGAGGAGGATTTTCCAACTCTTCTGAACCAATGCAGCTGGGGCGGACCCGGCTCTCGGAGGAAGAACGACAGCGCCGCCTGCGGGACAACTGCTGTTTGTACTGCGGTCAGGAGGGTCATATTGCCGTCTCTTGTCCCGTAAAAGGCAGGGCTCACCAGTCATCCAGAGGGCGCTGGTGAGCCGAATTATGACTTTAGAAATGCCCTCTCGACCCCTAATCCATGCTCAGCTGAGCTGCTTGGGGAAAATGCACACTGTGGCAGTGCTTATTGACTCTGGTGCTGATGCCAGTCTTTTGGACATAACACTGGCCTGCCAGATGGGACTTGGCAGGGAGGTTTTGGAGAGGCCCATTAATGCTACAGCTCTAGATGGTCGTCTTCTCTGCAGAGTGACACACCGTTCAACTCCTGTTCAAATGAGCATGTCAGGTAATCACAGCGAAACACTCTCTTTTCACCTTATCCATGCACCACATCAGCCTGTCATTTTGGGGTTCCCTTGGTTAAGGAGGCATAATCCTCATATAGACTGGGCTTCAGGGACTATTAGAGATTGGAGTGCCCATTGTCATGCTGTCTGCTTAAAATCCAGTTCTTCTATTGATTCCAGTCAGCCGATTACCTCTGAGTGTCAAGACATTTCCGGTGTTCCCAAGGATTACTGGGACCTTAAAGAGGCCTTTAACAAGGTTCGGGCTACCTCACTCCCGCCTCATCGTGCTCATGACTGTCCTATTGATCTGTTCCCTGGTACTTCTCCCCCTAGAGGTCGACTTTTTTCTTTATCGGCTCCTGAAACGAAGTCAATGGAGAAGTATATCAATGACGCTTTGGATGCAGGACTTATCCGTCCTTCATCATCTCCTGCTGGTGCAGGGTTTTTCTTCGTGGGTAAGAAGGATAAGACTCTGCGCCCATGCATTGACTACAGAGGACTCAATAACATCACTGTCAAGAACAGGTATCCCCTTCCACTTGTTTCCTCTGCATTTGAACTGTTACAAGGCGCTACTATTTTTACCAAGCTGGACCTACGTAACGCGTACCATTTGGTGAGAATCAGGGAGGGGGACGAGTGGAAGACGGGATTTAATACTCCTAGTGGACATTATGAGTATTTAGTCATGCCTTTTGGACTCACCAATGCACCTGCAGTCTTCCAGGGGTTGGTGAATGATGTTCTGCGGGACCTACTCAATATCTGTGTTTTTGTATACCTGGATGACATTTTGATTTTTTCTAAGTCCAAACAGGAGCATGTGGTCCACGTTCACCTAGTCCTCCAGAAGCTCTTGGAGAACCACCTATTCGTCAAGGCCGAGAAATGTGTGTTCCACACCACAGAAGTTCCCTTCCTGGGATTTGTGGTCTCCACCGGAAACATCAAAATGGACCCTGACAAAACCAAGGCAGTGACTGACTGGCCACGCCCTTCTACACGCAAGGAGCTCCAACGCTTTCTGGGTTTTGCCAACTTCTACCGGAGGTTCATTCGAAACTACAGTTTGGTGGCAGCCTCTCTCACAGCTCTCACCTCTCAGAACATTCCCTTCCGGTGGTCCTCTGTGGCAGAAGGGGCTTTTGGTGAGTTAAAATCACGCTTCACCTCTGCTCCTATTTTGATTTTTCCAGAGTCTACCCGGCAGTTTATTGTGGAGGTAGATGCGTCGGACACTGGAGTTGGGGCAGTTCTTTCTCAACGGTCGGCCAAGGATCAGAAGATGCACCCGTGTGCCTTCTTCTCTCGGAAGCTGTCCCCAGCAGAAAGGAATTATGACATTGGAAACCGAGAACTGTTGGCAGTGAAACTTGCCCTGGAAGAATGGAGACACTGGTTGGAGGGAGCAGAGCAGCCTTTTGTGGTCTGGACTGACCACAACAATTTGGAGTACATTCGTTCAGCTAAGCGGCTGAACTCTCGTCAAGCCAGGTGGGCCCTGTTTTTCACGCGCTTTGATTTTTCTCTGTCATACAGACCTGGTTCTAAGAACATCAAACCTGACGCCCTGTCTCGCCAGTTCCAGCCAGAGAGCTCTCCATCTCATCCTGAGAGGATCATCCCTTCTACATGTGTCATTGGTCTGGTGACCTGGGAAGTGGAGGATAAGGTCAAGCGCTCTCATGCTGAACACCCAGCCCCAAGTGCCTGTCCTGTTAACCGTCTGTTTGTCCCAGCCACTCTCTGTACCCAGGTTCTCCAGTGGGGTCATAACTCTCGCCTGGCGTGTCACTCAGGAGCGAGACGGTCTCTAGCCCTGATTCGACAACGATTTTGGTGGCCTTCCATGGAGAAGGATACCAAGGAGTTCATTGTTGCTTGCCTAGTCTGCTCCCAAAATAAAACCTCACGCCAAGCTCCCTCCGGTCTTCTTCATCCCTTGCCTATCCCTCATCGTCCCTGGTCCCACATCGCCTTGGATTTTGTCACTGGTCTACCACCCTCAGACGGTAACACAGTCATACTCACAGCCATAGACCGGTTTTCCAAGTCTGCTCTGCTTATTCCATTAACCAAATTACCTACTGCCAAGGAAACTGCTGAAATCATGCTACAACATGTGTTCAGGCTGCATGGTCTCCCCAGTGACATTGTGTCTGATCGGGGACCACAATTTACTTCTCGTTTTTGGTCCGAGTTTTGCAGGCTGCTGGGAGCCCGTGTCAGTCTCTCGTCCGGATTCCATCCCCAGTCCAATGGTCAAGCAGAGCGAATGAACCAGGAGATGGAGACTGCCTTACGCTGTCTAGCCTCCTCCACTCCCTCCTCCTGGTCGAGGCAGCTTCTATGGGTTGAGTATGCCCACAACACCCTTCCTAGTTCTGCTACTGGTCTTTCCCCATTCCAATGCTCACGCGGATACCAGCCACCCCTCTTTCCTGCACAGGAACGTGAGACCAGTGTCCCATCTGCCCAGGCGTTTGTAAGCCGATGTCGACGCACGTGGCTAAAGGCTCGCGCTGCGCTACTGCGCTCTTCCGACCGTTACCAACGGTCCGCCAATCGCCGTCGCAAGCCAGCGCCACAGTACTCCCCAGGGCAACGTGTCTGGCTCTCCACACGGGATCTTCCTCTCAGAGTGGAATCGAAGAAGTTGTCTCCCCGTTTTGTAGGCCCATTTCCCATATCTAGGGTCATCAATCCTGCAGCTGTCCGCCTGCGTCTGCCCCCTTCTATGAGGATTCATCCTACCTTCCATGTGTCCAAAATCAAACCCGTTAATGTGAGCCCTCTTCAGCCTCCCTCTAGACCCCCACCACCACCCCGGATTATTGACGGGGAGACAGTTTACACTGTCCGTCGCCTCATCAAGTCCCGGCGACGTGGAAGAGGGTTGCAGTACCTAGTACACTGGGAGGGTTATGGGCCAGAGGAGCGTTCATGGGTGCCCGCTCGCAGTATCTTTGACCCATCTCTCATCACTGACTTTCACCAGGCTCATCCTGATCAACCATGTGGGACGTCAGGAGCCGTCCATAGAGGGGGGGGTTCTGTCACAAGTTAGACACATTTATTATTGTTTGTTTGGTTTGGCTCATCTTAACTCTCCTGTCATTTCAGATCCCACCTCCCTCCAGCCTCTTGTAATCAGCTCACTCCCATCACCTGGTATTCCCAGCCCTTCCCCTCACCTGTTACTCATTCCCTCATCACCCACAGTATTTATACCACCTCACTATCACTTGTCCTTTGCCAGATTGTCTTGTCCTTTCCGTCAAGCTTTCCAGTGTGATTCTCTCTAGCCTAGATTTTTGTCCTGCCCAGTTTTTGACCCTTGCCTGCCTGTCTCCGATTTCCTGCCTACTCCCTGTCTGGTTTTGGTTGCCTGTCTGACGGATTCCCTGGTTTTGACCCTGCCTGTCCCTGACCCGAATAAACTGAACATTCCTAAAACACTGGTTGTATCTGAGTCGTGCTATTGGGTTCTGATCTGTACCTGTGAGCGTGACAAGTTCTTAACGAGAAAACTAGTTGCTCAAACAAAACATGGGAGTGTACCTTGTTAGCTAATGTTAGCTAGCTGACATTAACGTTACACATTACACTCGTTTAACTCTCGTTTAACACTCAACCGACTAACTTGCATAGAGCTCCCTGAACGCTGGTAATAGACGAGTTGGGATCGCGGAGAAATGCTCTCCGCAGACCCATTCTCACAGCGTTCTAAACCTTTTTCTTACTCAATATCAAGCCACACTTATTGTTTTTACTTCGGCTGTGAGTGTTTGTGTGTGCTCAGGAGGAGTTTTCTTGTCTCGCTGTATCTCCGACCCGGAAACCAGTCCGCTCCTCGCAGCAGCTCGGAGCGGCGGCGAGCAGCAACGAGCCTCTCAACGAGCCTCTCAACGAGCCTCTCAACGTCCTGAACAATCAGAGCACACTGGGCTCACAGGGAGGGGGGGGGGGCAGGAGCTCCAACAAGCCATTTCGGACAGAGAGTGAATACCTGGTGAATACACATACTATACAGAGATGCTGTATGAGAAACCAATGTGATTTTGGAAGATTGCACAATTTAAATCTATTCTAGTAGACCTCGACAATGGAAATATGATCAGTAGAAATGGCCGTGACATGGGCCCTTTAAAACTTTGCGCCTCATTCTGAAAGAAAGAGGTGAAATGTGCTAACGTGACGGCCAGCATGGTGTTGGGGACGTGTGTTGTGCGGGACCAGAGATGTAGTTCATTGAGCGGTTTCACAAAAAGAAAAAAAAATTACTTGACAGTTTTACCACCATTTCTTTTTTCTTATGACTTGCAAAATTATCTTTTAAATTGACAATATGTGTAATTCATGGCACAATTCGAACGGGATTGAAAGATAACTTTTCTCTCGCCATTGACTTCAATACATAATTTCTCCGAAATAAGGTCCCATGGAGGTCCATTAGAAAGGGAGGGACATCGGCTCTCTATTAGAAAATCCCCCCAGTAACCCACTGACACTTGATTTACCTCTGTAAAAATGTTCCTGAGGACTTTATGACTCATCAAGACTTTATGTTTCAAGTCTTCACAGTGTATATTATTGTAAAACGGGACGTAGAAGGGTATGATTAAGAGTGTGGCTACTTAGTGATTGACAAGTCACTCCGACTTTATTGTCCCCTAAGCGGCAAACTCCTAGGCATTATTGTTTTTTATTTAAGTTAAGCTGTAGTTTCAGTTTATAACAGAAAGTAACAGGAGCAACGGAGAGCAACACTGCTGTGCTGGTTAGCATTATCTAGCTCTGGATCTTCTAGCTCAGCAGCCAGGCCTGCCTCTTAACCGCCTCGTTGCCCTTTTTTGGATTATGCTGGAGCAGGCGGGAGTTAGCCTCTGACGTCACAGCCCAGATGGTGACGTCAAGGACACTACATACTATGCTATCCATGCTACCATCAGGTTGTTCAGACTTTCTTTCTAGTAAGAACATTTTGTTTAATACCAGAGTTAGCTTAAATTACAGATGCACCTTGCTAACCAAGCTAGCTAGCTATTCAGTGTGTTAGCTGCTAGCCTAGCGGGCCTTGCTTCTCCCCAGCTCTAGCCTCTCTTCCAATCACAATCTCTTCTTTTTCAAAACCAGACACACTTAATTAGTACAGTCCTAAAAGGTGCTTTTTATCAAATGTTTGAAAAACCTGAGTGAACAACAACACAGCTACAGTATATGATTTTGTTCTCATTCTAAAGGTATTTCCGTGAATATGCTGTTACAACAGGTGTGCACACTTCATTTTTATAAAAAGAAGAGACTAAAATACAATTATTTATATAATTATCAATGATTGAAAACTATTTTTTATCCATCGTATTTCTTAGATTTATTAAAAAAGAATTGCCACTGTGTGTGAACTGTTGTGAACCAGGAAGTTGATCTGTGAATCATGATTGATGTTTTTTTTACTGGACCATTGAATTTCTCTTCCAAATAAGTTTGACAATGCTTTGTTTGTTTGTAAAATCATCAGACTGCAGATTTCTCCTCCCACTGGACACTTTTGATCACACAAACTCAGCAGTAAAAGGCTAAATTGGCCGCTGAGCCTACTCATAAACAACATGATGTGCTGTTTTGTTGCAATAGTCCATTATTCCATAGCAAGCTCACATACCGTATCAAAGTAGAAACATCTGTCGCTCATGGGAGAATCCGGAGAATGCACTCAGAAAAGACTCCTCTTATCAGAATATGTTTTTAATCTGATCCTCTCACTCTGGAGCTCCAGCTGAATTCTTCCTGTAAGAATGCAGAAGGCTAAACTGGAGTTCAGGGGCCTTGAGGAGTCGAAGACACTGAGTGTTTGCACTTGGAGATGAGTTATGAGAGATTTTGAAATCATCAGTTTTTGGCCCGGTCATGTTCAGGCCAAATGTGTGTTTGGCCCATCAACTTATTCAAGAGCGGAGCAAAAACAAAACTGCCTATCGTCGGAAGTTATGTTTTTTTAGTTTTTTTGATGGGAACCTACAGTAAATAAAAACTTAAACACATGCAAATTATTTAGCCAAACTAACAGATCATACATTTATAATGCATTTGGAGAAAGAGAATATTACTTTATTGTTGGGAAAATAGTGAATGTCCTCTTCCAATATGAGAGTAACATGATAACAAAGGTATCCCAACTGTAGCTGTGAACATGACAGGATGTATGATTACCTAGAAGAGCATCAGGACTGTTTTAGTCACATAGCTATCATATGATAGCTATGTGATTAACATGATGATTCAGCCTCTATGGAGATAGACATATGACAAGCATGATCATTTCTAACGTGGAGCTAATCTGAAGTAAACATTGAATACTGCTTTCTATTCCTCCATCTTGTGACTGTGTAACTCCCTCTCTTGGATATCAGCATGTGAAGGACATTGTTCAGGAACTAGTTGATGCTCTGTATGTGATGACTACTTCCATTCTGGAGAGGATCACAAATACATGGATCCTGAGATTGAAGATCAAACCGGTGACGAGTGATATCTTTCTAACATTTATAAATGTGAGGAAATTCATAAACACAATGCAGTTAGGAATAATGCACATTATATGGTTGCATTATGAATATTATTATGATAATTTAAATTAGATTGTTCGGCATGACTTGAGAAATGTACATTTGAAAATATCAGTATTTTCTTTGCATAATTTAGCAAGTATACCCCAACCCAGTCTCACGGAATTTCGTGTTATAGTCACGACATTTAATCTATTGATTCGTGATCACCAACACGATTATCCCCTTTTTTTCGTGTCACACAGGACGATTTTAAAAGCAATGTATTTCTACTGGTAATGCGTTTCGCAACACGTCTTTTTCTCCGGTCGGGTCGTGGAAGACCGGAAGCTGTGTGGTTCATAAAAACATGATTTTACTCAATATTAAGCCACGATTATTGCTTTTATTTTAAATCGTATAATTTCTGACTTTTGTTGCCGTCTGTGAGGAAAATAAATGGGGCTCAGAGCCTCAGGATACTGAAATCTGTATTTTTAAAATCTTTTTTTCCTTCTAATTTGTTATTCTTTTCGAAATAACACACTGTTATTTACTCACCAATAACACACAATTATCCTTGTTTTTATTTATTGGTTTATTTCCATAATCTCTGGGTTTTTTGGCGACCGTCAGGAACTGAATTTCAAAATAAAAAACGAGTGATTACCCAAGATCCTCAGCTATGGTTTAAGATCGCTGATTGGATGTTTTAGTCGCAATGCATGTTGGGATTTGGTGTTTATATGATATGAAATCGGAAAAACATTACAAAAATAATCAAATAATACTTAATTCCGAGTGTTCTTGCATTTCTCTTTGAAAGTCATCATATAACGGCATTGTAATACACGGTTCGGCTGCATTACATATTACATATCTGCCGTAGTTCTTTATTTATAGAGCCCTGATGAGAAGACCTTTGGAAAAACTGGAAGAAATGCCGCCGAAACGGAATACTTGACGTGGATAATAAATATATCAACAATTAAACAACATCTTCAATTTCTCTTCACACAATACGTCTCCTTGCAGTATCAACACTAATTCGGCTGACTTTTACATTTGATCTAATTCGTAGATAGGTTATATTTACACCATAACGGTGCACAGCTGATATAAAACGACTTGTAGTTTTTAAAGATATTACTGATTTTCTTTGAATATAAGAATGTAAATACTGAGTCTGAAATAATATAGCAATATGCTGTAAAATTATGTGAAAACATGAATAAAACTACACATCTTCAGATGTTGTACATACATAAGTGTCCTACACTAATAATACATTGTGGTGACCACCTATTACTACACTGGTTTCTTCTGGTGCCTGAGAGGGGGTTCGACCAGCCGGTCGGCCTCGTGTGGACACTCTCGCTGTTTCACCACCTCGACGGCGGCTTCGGACGTCGCCCACGCTTTCGACAGCGCCTGGGTGGCGCACTTCTGGACCCCGTCTCGCCTCGACAGCTGCTTCGGCCGTCGCTTCGGCCGTCGCCCACGTTTTCATCCGCGCCTGGGTGGCGCACTTCTGGACCTGTCAGGCCTCTTCCCTCGCCTCGGCAGCGGCTCCGGACGTCGCTCGCGCTTTCGACAGCCCCTGGGTGGCGCGCTTCTGGACCCTGCCTGGCCTCTCCTCTAACCGCGGCTCACGGTTCGTCTCCACGGCGGCTTTGGACGTCGCCCACGCTTTCAACAGCGCCTGGGTGGCGCACTTCTAGACCCCGTCTGGCCTCTCCCCTGTCCATGGCTCCTTCCTCCCGGGGATGCTGCTCCTGCCCCCCGGAGACCCGGTTCCTTCCTCCCGAGGATTTCATGCCCGCCGCCGCTGTGCCCTCGCCTGCGGCCGGGCAGCGCTCCTTCCTGCTGGGGACAGGTTAACCTCTGAATTGTAGTGGAGTAGAATTACAAAGTAACAATGAGCTGTCATGTGGGTATATATTAAAGGTGAGGTGTCATGCTATTCCAGTTATTACCCATCCCCTTGTGTGTTATGAAGGTTTTTCTGCATGTAAACGGTGTGCAGAGTCAAAACCCTCAAAGTACACCCTGTAGTGAGTACAACTCTAAAACAGAAAATACCTCCCCAAAACGGCTTGTTGGAGATACGTCATTGTCCATTTTTTACTTCCTGGGTGCTGTGTCGTAGGAGCACCCAGTAGCCACGCCCAGAGCTATGGCCGTACCCTCTGCCAGCCTAGCATATATACTGTTGGAATCTCAGGTTCAGTTCAAAACTGTATCCAGTCATGCCAACGAGGGTCTGTTTCCTGTCTTGTGAGGGGAAATATTCAATGCATGCCTTACCGAGGGCAGGACGAAGTCAGTGGTTGACATTCCTTTTTAACACTGTTCCTTCAGATGTTGGAGCCGGTATTTTACTGTGTGTGCGGCATTTCACGGAGAATAGCTTCACAAAACATGGAGCGATTCATACCGGATATATACAGCGTAGGACACTGAAGGACGATGCTGTTCCTACTTTGTTTGGACCAGCGGGAGATTCGGGTACCCAATCTGTAAGTATTCATTGTTGTTTGTGTATTTATGATGTTTAAAACAAGCAAGCTATATCTACCACAACTGTGAAAATGGGTAAACGTTTTTTGGGGTGCTGAGCCATTGACACGGTGCTAACTGGGCTAACTCAGTTGCTAACGTTTACACATATAAACTACAATGTCAGCAGATGGCTTTACATGTTTGTCATGGCAGGATAATGTCTGCATTCACACACGGAATACTCATACAGTATACTCCGGGTGATTTCCCTTACGGCCAGTACATTATATGTGGTTTTCCTCCAAGCTGCGACGCAGCTCTGTGCATGCTAACGAGGCTAGCTAGGCGAAAACATTGTTTTCATGCCAGCTACAACGAATGACCGAACGTAGTAGACTACTGTATAAGATTGCAATTGTAAACACGTTATTGCTAGCCTAATATGAACCACTAGCTTTTGTTCATAGTGGTTTTATTACACTACATCATACTCCGGGTGATTTCCCTCCGAGCTGGAAATCACCCGGAGTATACTGTGCATGCTAATGAGGCTAGCTATACATGCTCGGCAAACACATTGTTTTCATGCCAGCTACAAGGAATGACCGAACGTAGTCCGCTGTATAAGATTGCAATTGTAAACACGTTATTGCTAGCCTAATATGAACCACTAGCTTTTGTTCATAGTGGTTTTATTACACTACATTAGTTGCCTTTTCTCCGAGCTAACGTTCATATGCTACCAAGGTAAACAAGGAAGCTAGGTTAGCATATTAGCTGGCAATATCTAACGGTGTTGAGATACACACTCCTACCACAACTACTACTAACGAATCTAAAACAACTACGTTTCTATTATATAATATTTTCTGATTTGCATTTGATTTCATCCAGCCAGATCAGGAAACTCCTGGCGTATCTGGCGGACAATACATGACTGAGACGGGATGACCACTGAGGCCTCAGCCCCGGCTGTAGCTTGCAAGACGGCGGGGAGGAATGGATGATATACCGTGTATATATGTATATTTATGTTCATTTTGTACATTTCTAAAATAAAGTTTGATAGAAAATACTTAGTAGCCTTTCTTCCCTGAAGTATTTGCTCCTATAACATATCATTCATATATAGCAAACCATGATTTGATTTTTCATCAAACAAAGTAGTTTATTACAGGTAAAAATAACGTACTCTTCTTCCGTTCTACGCCTCAAATGTCTATACTCGAATCTGTACATGTTATAGGGTGTGTAAGGTATATTGGCATATGATGGTGTGTGCTACCGTTGGTGTTTTCAGCTAGCTAGCAGCTAACTGAAGCCACCTTTCGGAGCGGAGCCTCTCTGGTGGTTGACTAATCAGAACAGAGGGGCCGAGCTGACCAATCGGAGCACACTGGGCTCACAGGGAGGGGGGGGGAGAGCTGCAGCGAGCCGTTTAGTGGAGAAAGTGAATACACACACTTTACAGAGATGCTGTATGCGAAACCAATGGGAGTTTGGAAAATTGCACAGTATTTTTCTATTTTAGTATACCTCAACAATGGAATTATGATCAGTGGAAATGGCCATGACACCTCACCTTTAATGCTGCGTATTATGGACACAAGCGATTTTCACCCATTTATGAATTATATGTTTTACATGATAACACCAATGTGTTTAATACTGGCAACTTCTAATTGTGGGGAAAACGAAAACGTTCAGTAGATATGTCCCATAGAACATTTTGCGAAACACAATAGCCAGCATGTGTAGTTCTGGGGGGGGGGGGGCGTTCGATTCCAGTTTTGGATAGTCTGGCGTGGTTTCGTTCCATTTCAACCAGCTGTTTAACGCTCGGCGTAACCTTGGCGCACTGCCACTCCAACATCCAATCACAGAGGTTGAAGATTAATCACGGGGACTGTAGTCCTAAACGATAGCTGGGGATTATGGGTAGTGTAGTGTCTTCGGCCATCCTAAACTCGAAAATGCTCGAAATGTCCCTTACAGGCCTACGTCTGTTTCCGGTAATTTTTTATTTTGAAATTCAGTTCCTGACGGACGCCAAAAAACCCAGAGATTATGGAAATAAACCAATAAATAAAAACAAGGATAATTGTGTGTTATTGGTGAGTAAATAACAGTGTGTTATTTCGAAAAGAATAACAAATTAGAAGGAAAAAAAGATTTAAAAAATACAGATTTCAGTATCCTGAGGCTCTGAGCCACATTTATTTTCCTCACAGACGGCAACAAAAGTCCGAAATTATACGATTTAAAATAAAAGCAATAATCGTGGCTTAATATTGAGTAAAATCATGTTTTTATGAACCACACAGCTTCCGGTCTTCCACGACCCGACCGGAGAAAAAGACGTGTTGCGAAACGCATTACCAGTAGAAATACATTGCTTTTAAAATCGTCCTGTGTGACACGAAAAAAAGGGGATAATCGTGTTGGTGATCACGAATCAATAGATTAAATGTCGTGACTATAACACGAAATTCCGTGAGACTGGGTTGCATACCCATGATACCATTTGTGAATTACATCGCAAGCTCTATATTGTCCACAATAACCGCAATATGATTTCACCAAAGTGCAGCTCTACTGTACTGTAACTGAGCAGTCTGTAATGATGTTTTATCTCAAACGTTCGTTCCTAGCAAGCTAGCAAGCTAGCTAGCTAACAGCGACGATCATCACTGCCAAGGAGCACACAGCAGCCGTGTGCGATTTGAGACAATACACGGTCGAAGTTTATAGGTAAGTATCCCAATTGAGACAGAAGGGAATGTTCTGAATATTTGTAAATGGTTATATTTTCTGTTTAAAAGCTAAGCCTACAACATGACAATAGAATAAAGTTAATTTTGGTTAAAAAAGAAAAAAAAATTCTGTGGGACAAATAATTCATACTTCCATGCATTGTCTATGGCGCAGCACCAGACTCTGTACGTACGCAGCCCACTCTCTTCAGTCTGCGTACAAATGACACGACTTTGCAAAGGCGTACAATAGATGATACGCCCACGTTACGTTTGTTATGAACGTATCTTAAATGCGTTTATTTTCTACAAATCTTTGCCATTTATTTAACCCTAACCCTAACCATAACCCAATAAGCTGCTGTGTCGTTTATTGCACCGCAAACATTAAAACTGTCATTGGAACGGCGATCAAGCCTGAAGCCACAGAGCTCTTTGTTTTAATGTTTGAGGTGCAATATCAGCGTATATATGCACGCAAAATCGGACTTCTGCGTATCTATTGCACGCCTTTGCAAAGTCTTGTCATTTGTACGCAGACTGTGAGACCGGGTTGACTTACGTCACATTTGTTTTTTTCCCCAAAATAAACGCAACACTTTGCTCCCATTTTTCATGAGCTGTATCAAAGATCTAAGACTTTTTCTATGTACACTAAAGGGCTACTTTTCTGAGATATTGTTCAGAAATGTGTCTAAATCTGTGTTAGTGAGCACTTCTCCTTTGCCGAGATAGGTGTGGCATATCAAGATGCTGATCAGACAGCATGATTGTTACACAGGTGTGCCTTAGGCTGCTCACAGTAAAAGGCCACACTAAAATGTGCACTTTTATCACACAGCACAATGCCACAGATGTCACAGGTTTAGAGGGAGCCCATCCTCCACATCCAGCATCTTCCCCTGCAAGATCGTCTGAGACCAGCCACCCGTCAGCTGATGCAACAACGCTACTAAGTTAAAACTGCTAATAGGCTGTATGGCTACCAACTTTACCTAAAACTGTGTAGAAATATGAAAATTGTTTTTAGTTCTCAACACAAAGAAACGTGTGCAGGGCTGTTTAAGGTTACAAACCGTAATATTACGGCCGCTAACAACTTTAGCTTGGCTGTCTTGCTTTCGGCTTTCAGTTAGTTGAGTTGATAATAACTTTGGCACTGTTGTGCCTTCTCAGAGTTTCTGTGTTCAGTTATGTTATTACACACCAAATTAAATCTACCCAAAGCAAAAGATGACACACTTTAACTTAGTTTAACGTAAGATACATTGATAATAACTCCGCCACTCAGTCACTTTTTTTTATTTCATAGTAGCGTTACTTCTGGCAAAAAACAGCCCAGCAGAAATGACAAGCTGAAATGTACATTGTGCCTTTTACTTTACTTTTACTATGTTACATTGAGGCATCCCTAATGTTGCAAATGTGTTCTCTTTAACTTATATTTTAAGACTTTCTGAGACAATTGGAATAACTGACCTGTACCCAGCTACTGATGCAAAACACATTTGGCTGGCAGGAAAGCATCAGCGTTGAAAACATATTGCAAAACAAGGTAAAATAATTCATTTGTTGATTTGGATTTTGTAACAATTTAGAACCTACCCGTCCATCCTTTTATCGTGAAAAGAAAAACGACATCTGTCAGAATACTATCAGCATGAACCTCACAAGAGGATGTCCAATTAGGTGTGTGAATCATTTTTTTAAGTAATACCACTATTTTATCAAAAGTACTTTCTTTGCCATCATAAAGCATATGTGCATTTACACAAGGGATACATATTTATGTTAGTATTTTTTATTTTATAGAAAAACAGGCTAATGCATGTATTTTTTTTTATTCTAAAGAATTAATGTGATTGGTAAATATTTGTAGGACCATCTCCAGAACAAACTTCAAGGTCAATTTGGACTAGTATTGATCTTGAAGTTTAGGAGAGAATAGTAATAGTCCCATGCTTAGGATAGAATACATTTGTATCTAGTTCATCAAAAGATTTTAAATGTCAACTGAAATATATACACATTTATAATCTCTTAGGTTTTGTTTCATGAGAACCATGGGGACCATGTTGACCCCACAAAGTTATAGCATTTTGAGGAGAAATGAAAACAAACAACCCAGGAGTTTTTCCCCTTCTCTTCTCTCAGATATCTTTGCCAATTCGTGTTTACACGTATAACTTGGCAACATTCAGCAGTCCAGGGAGGTTTGCAGACTGAATGCTTAGCATTCAGCCTGACCATGAATGGGCAATAGCTGACCGCCACTGCCAAAAGAGACAATGGGAGAGGGAAGAGATGAGTCTGCTGGTGCTTTCTGCTGTGACTCAGGAGCTGCAAATAGTGGGAGTGCATTTACAGCTCTGCTGCTCAATGTGAAAGTCTTTACAGGCCCCTCACTTTTATGGCTCTTGTGGAAAGATGCAGAGACAGCGGTGTGAGTCACCGATTGGATGACTGCACATGTGCTGCTACAGCAGTAAAATATATTCACTGCTTTTCCCACCCCTTGTTCTTTTGGCCACATACAGCATCAAGCCGCCAGGGACAGAAGAGCTCCCACGCTCACAGTCAAACCCCGCCAAGTTCATCCGCTTGGAAAGAAGTTGACCAAACCACAGCTATGATCTTTCACCAGGGGTACACATCAGCTTAAGGCCCCATTAAAGTATTTTTCCTTGGGTTTCCGAACATCAAAACACAGTTTGAACCCCTAGTAATTATTTGACTCATCTTCAAAAAAGTGCATGAAGTTGAAATCAATGCAGTACCTCAAAAATTCTCAGAACAAACACAAATGTTTTCATGTCTTTGAACTGTTCGTGGCAAAGAAGCTCAGCCCTTCTCCAACAATGTTGACTCTGGCACTCCCATGGTTGTTTATGAATCATCTTCCTGTGGAAATGCCCACACAACCACTGTTTTGGTGAAGCCACCATGTGGTTGAACCATAGGAGCCTGTTCACTTAGTGTGGAAACAAAGAGAACCCCTCTTATGGCCCCTGATAATATGCTGTCACACAGAGGATAAGAAGATGTTGTATATGATGACATTAGGGCAGCGTTTCTCAAAGTGTGGGGCGCGCCAGGTGCAACCCGGTATCTCGGCAAGACATGAACATGTGACGATTTACCATGCTGGGAGACGTGAAGATGTCACGATTTCGTCCCTTCAAACGTGACAGTTACACGGTATTGTTAACATGGCCCAACCAGTGGAGAAATACCCGGAAATGCCAAGCAAATGCTACCCCGTCGGTCGGTTGTTATTGTCAATATTAATATCATAATGATTTATTTTTTAATAGTCACACTCGATTTCGCCGATTTTCTTGTTGCCCCAGCTGGTCGACACCTCTTTTAGCAGAAAGAAAGGCTACATTAATGTATTAAATCAATGTTAATCCATGTGTGTGGATGTGGAATTAACAAACTCTTCTACTAGAACCGTAGTTATATTTAAAAACATTTTAGAAGGCCTCACGAAATGCTTTAATGTAAATTAACATTTAAATGTGAAGGAATGTGTGTATAACAAAATACACCCGTCATAAAGAATACCGGAAACAGATGTAGGCAAGATCCTCAGCTCGCTGATTGGATGGTTTAGCCGCAATGCACGCTGGGAAATTGTTAAAAAAACATTTTAAAATAATAATAATAATACTTTATTCCGAGTGTGCTTGCTTTTCTCTTTGAAAGTCATCACATAACGGCATTGTAATACACGGTTCGGCTGCATTAAATATTACATATCTGCCGTAGTTCTCTATTTATAGAGCCCTGATGAGAAGACTTCTAGACAAACATGAGGAACTGCCGCCAAAACTGAAAACGTGACGTGGATCTTAAATGTATAAGCAATTAAACAACATCTTACATTTCTCTTCACACAATACGTCTCCTTGCAGTATCAACACTAATTCGGCTGACTTTTACATTTGATCTAATTCGTAGATAGGTTATATTTACACCATAACGGTGCACAGCTGATATAAAAGGACTTGTAGTTTTTAAAGATATTACTGATTTTCTTTGAATATAAGAATGTAAATACTGAGTCTGAAATAATATAGCAATATGCTGTAAAATGTGAAAACATGAATAAAACTACACATCTTCAGATGTTGTACATACATAAGTGTCCTACACTAATAATACATACAGTTATACAGTTATTATGGCTGTGTGTACCTTGTGTGCACCGCCTAGTGGTTAAAGCACGTTATTGATGTTTTTATGTGTTATATTTGATGAAAAAAATACACTGTACATACACTGAACAAAAATATAAACGCAACACTTTTGTTTTTGCTCCCATTTTTCATGAGATGAACTCAAAGATCTAAAACATTTTCTATATACACAAAATAACCATTTCTCTCAAATATTGTTCACAAATCTGAAAAAATCTGTGATAGTGAGCACTTAATAATAATAATTATAATCCATCCCACCTCACAGGTGTGGCATATCAAGATGCTGATTAGACAGCATGCCTTAGGCTGGCCACAATAAAAGGCCACTCTGAAACGTGCATTTTTGCTTTATTGGGGGGGTCTTGGGGGGTCCGAAAATCGGTCAGTATCTGGTGTGACCACCATTTGCCTCACGCAGTGGAACACATCTCCTTCGCATAGAGTTGATCAGGTTGTTGATTGTGGCCTGTGGAATGTTGGTCCACTCCTCTTCAATGGCTGTGTGAAGTGCAAACTGGTTTTCGGACCCCCCCAGACACCCCCAATAAAGCAAAAATGCACGTTTCAGAGTGGCCTTTTATTGTGGCCAGCCTAAGGCACACCTGTGCAATAATCATGCTGTCTAATCAGCATCTTGATATGCCACAGGCTACAATAGTTTTAGGTGTAAACCCAGGAAGAGCACAGTCTGTGCTGGGCACATTATGCTCTTCTCTGTGTTTATTATGAAGCCCAGATTGAGCAGGTGCTTTACGAGGACATTTGTCTGCGTAATAGCCTCCTGCTCCGACTGTGCGAGAAGCAGCCAGTCGTCTAGGTAGGTTGCCAAGCGAATACCCTGTTGTCTTAACGGAGCTATCGCGGCTTCCGTACATCGTACAAACACTCTTGGACTGAGAGACAGACCGAAGGGAAGTACTCTGTATTCGTAACATATCCCCTGAAATGCGAATCTCAGATATGTCCTGTGTGGGTAATATACTGGGATGTGGAAATACGCATCTTTCAGGTCGACTGATGTAAACCAGTCGTTCTGTCGCACGAGCCGCAGCAGAGATGTGTGAGTGAGCATTCTGAATTCGTATCTTTTTAGATATTTGTTCAGAGCCCTCAAATCTAGCATTGGCCGAATTCCGTTCCCTCCCCGTTTGGGAACGAGGAAATACTTGGAATATAAGCCGCTCTGACTCTGCTCGGCGGGTATTATAGATATAGCCTTCTTTTCTAGAAGTGAGAGAATCTCTCTCTCTAGAATATGGGCTGACTCTCCTCGGGCCTGTGAATACAGAATGCCCGAGAAGCGAGGGGGGGGGGTGACAGTGAATTGGAGTCTGTAGCCCCGTGTTACTGTCTTGAAAACCCAAGCAGACGTTGTGAGTATCTCCCACTGTTTGCTCCTTAGAGCCAGCGGAGATATCACGTCTCCTACCCTCTGAGTCTCTATTTATTGTGTTATGGGGTCCTCTAGTGTGTGAACACAGTGGTACCCCATTTCAACAATCCCCACCGACACTGCGAATGCGCGTGACGGTGGTGTTTTTACAACCCCAGCCGGCACTGCGCCTGCACGTGACGGTGGTGGCTTCACAGCCCCAGTCGCCACTGCGCATGCGCGTGGTGGTGGTGCCTTCACAGACCCGTCCAATGTCCGCCTTTTGAGAGAGGCCGTAGCTGCTCTCAAAAGGGGAACAACAGAACAATATTGTGACAATCATGTGTTTTGTGCACTTGAGGATGGCGTTGAGGCATCTCCCGAGGCAGCGGAAACACATCTGGAGCTGGGGAACGCAGCTCTGTCACAGAGGGGAGAAGAGGAGGCTGTCAGGCTGCCCGCTTCTTTCTTCCCGTCAGGTGTCTGAGGATCTGGGTCGGCTGCGCCTGCACGGCTGCTGCCGGAACCGGAGATCTGCTCGGCCAGCTCGCCCTTGTCTCCTGCCTGGGCTGGGGACTCTGGGCGGGCTGTGGCCTCTGCTGCCTCGGTATGTCGAACCGGGCAGGGTGTGAGGCATCTCGGGCGAAGGACTGCCGTGAAACCGTTGCAGGTAGCGGCTGGACCCTTCGAGGGAGACAGAGGTGGAGGGCCTCGTCTTCCCTCTTTTTCGACTCGCGTCTCCGCTGCATTGAGACTAGAGCGGAGCCGAAAATACCCTCGGGAACGATAGGCATGTCCAATACATCCTCCTTTTCCCGGTCTGGGAGGTTGGTCAGGTCGAGCCACCTGGCTCTCTCCTGCACCACCATTATGCCCATTATTTTGCCCGTGGCCAGGACCGCGCAGCGCTGCACCCGGAGGCAAATGTCCGTGATCGCTGCGATCTCGTCCCATATGGCCGGCCCAGATTCGCTCGACAGATCCCCGCAGAGCTCTGCCTGGTAGGCAGTCAGCAGTGAGGAAATGTTGAGTGCCCTGGCGGACAACGCTGCAGCTTTATAGGCCCGATCAGCCAACGTGGACTGCAATCGGTCTGCCTTCACCGGTAGCGTGGGGTTCCTGCTCGGTGTAGTCGCCATCCTCGGGAGGAGGTGAGCTGCCACCAGCGGTTCCATCGGCGGTATGCAGAGCAGGCAGAGCCTCTCCATACCGTCACAGTCCAGGGAGGAGGCACCCTGGATTGGGGCCTTATTGCTGAAGGGACGGTCTCTCCAGGAGACCGACACCTCGTCCAGCAACTCTGGGAAGACTGGAAGGAGTTGCCTCTTTCTCCTCGCTGCTCGGGGCAAATTCTCCCCCTCGTAGCGGGACCTAGAGGTCTCCTTGGCCATTTCAGGCCATGGAATGTCTAGCCTGGACGCGGCACGTTGACACACGGCCTGCAGGTCCATGCTCAGACAGGGCGAAGCTGGTGTGCTATCGCCCGGGGGAGCAGCCATCGCTCCCGGCATTGCAGCCTGAGCTGATGGCGTGAAGATATCTTCTTCCTGCTCATCCGAGTCAGAGAGTAGGAACTCAGAGGCACCCTCTTCGTTCTCCACGCATTCCGACTCCAGGATATCATCCGCGAGCGCGACCATGGTGAGGTCCAGCTGGGAGCCCCAGCTTGGCGTAGCGTGGGGCACCAGTCTCACATCTCTAGCCGCTACCGAGTTCCAGCCTGACACGGGGCGGGACTCTGGTTTTGCAGCTGCCGCTGTTGATGAGCCCCAGACCGACACAGTGCGGGGTTCAATCTTAGCGGTGGGCGCCCTCGTGTCCTGATAGCCATCTGGCGCATCAGTGTACATGAGGAGGTCCATTCTCGACAAGCTAGCTTGGCGTGCTAGCCGTCGGCGGAGGCTCTTTCGGGTGAAGCAGGAGCAATGTCCGCACGAGCTGGGGTTGTCAATAGCCTCCTGGGCGTGTTCCAGCCCGAGGCAGGACGAGCAGACCTGGTGTGAGTCTGTGCCTGAAATGTTCAACCCGCAGTCGCAGAGCCGAGCAACCGAGTTCCTGACTCCTCTGGTGTGAGGGAGAGAGGCGTCCATCTTGCTCGCCATGGTGACGGCGTGGAGAGGACCCGCTGGTAACAGGAATGTTGCAGAGGGAAAAAAATCCCGTCCTTATCCGGAGAAAAGCGACGGTGTAGATGTATTTCCAAAGAGTATTAACTGGTGTGTTAATAGTCTTTTAATTCCTTTCTTCTCTGGTGTGAGAAGGGAAGAAAAGCTTCCTCGCTGTCGTGGTGTCGATAGCGAGGGAGACAAGCTAGCAACGTGGTGTGCTGCTAGCTTGAAAATCAAAACCTTACCTTTTCGATTTCCGCAGAAAAGAAAAAAGGTGAGGTCGAATGTGGTACTAACTGGTATGTTAGTACCGACAGTCTTCTTGCAGAAGTATATATAAAAGTAGCCGGTGAGCGCCCGTCGACCGAAGTTAGCTTGGTTAGCTTGGTTCCGTCTGTGGACTGTGTAAGCTAGCCCGGCTACCAGTATAGAGATGTGCTCTGAAGCGAGAAGAGGTGTTTGAATGACGCATGCGTCGTAGCGCAAGCTACTTATAGGGGGTGGATTCCCTGACGCTGACGTCGAGATCACCTGCCAATCAGGATTGGCGGAATGAGATTGATGCTTCTGTTTGCTCCGCGGATGAGGCGCATCCCATAGTGAGACATCGAACGGAGTGTTACGAATGAGAACACTGTTTTTCTCGATTTGCCGGAGATTTTTGGAGACGCCCGTGGCTGCAACGTGCACACGGACTGAGGCTCGGTGCACCCCCCACGGAATGGCTGAGGACGTCGCTTGCCATTCCCACATTGTCTCGGCACTGGAAGACAGCAAGCCTTCCGACTACAAGGAGACGATGCACGACCTGCTAGGTATGGAAGAACCCGACTTCTACCACATGGTGCTGTTTCTTCGGGACATGCGGCTGCATGTCCAGGCTGCACTAGCTAACACGGCTAGTGTTTAGCCCCGCGCTTTAGCCGAAGGAGCTAGCCGGTTCTTCCTGTCCGCCCGGCGATTTACCCCTGAGGTGCTGGCCACTACACGCAGCGGCACCTTCCCAGGTGGAGGCACGCCGCCTAGCAGAGGCTCCGGGGCCGACAACATCGACTAACGGCTGCCGGCTTGCGGTTAGCGGCCGTCGACACCAGCTAACAGCTAACCACGTTGGCTAACTACGTTGGCTAACAACGGCTGGCAGCTACCAACAGCTAACCACGACAGCTAACGGCTGGCAGCTAACCACGACAGCTAACGACAACTAGCTGCTAACGGCTATCGACATTCATCGGTTGACATCTGGCTGTTAACCCCTTTTATTTTTTTTGTGGTGCCGGAGAGGAGGTTCGACCTAGTCTGGTTGGCCTCATGTGGATCCTCTCACAATTTCGTCCACCTGTTTTGGACCGTGGACAGGACGACCCTTTTGAGCTTTTCCCTGGTGCCTGAGAGGAGGTTCGACCTTGTCTGGTCCGCCTCGTGTGGACCCTCTCGCCTTTTCACCACCTCAACGGCGGCTTCGGACGTCACCCGCGCTTTCATCGGCGCCTGGGTGGCGCGCTTCTGGACCCCGTCTCGCCTCGACAGCTGCTTCGGACGTCGCCCACGTTTTCATCCGCGCCTGGGTGGCGCACTTCTGGACCTGTCAGGCCCCTTCCCTCGCCTCGGCAGCGGCTTCGGACGTCGCTCGCGCTTTCGACAGCCCCTGGGTGGCGCGCTTCTGGACCCTGCCTGGCCTCTCCTCTAACCGCGGCTCACGGTTCGGCTCACGGTTCGCCTCGACGGCGGCTTTGGATGGCGCCCCGTCTGACCCCGTCTGACCCCGTCTGGCCTCTCCCTGTCCACGGCTCATTCCTGCGGCCCCCTTCTGACGGCCCGTTCCATGGCCCGTTCCATGGCCCGGCCCTCACAGGCTGGGGGTATTGTTCCGTACGGACACTATTGCTTACTGTATATACTGTGTCCTCCTCTCTCTTTCTCTCTCTTTGCTTCCCGGTCTTCAAGCCAACGATATGGTCCGTTGTTATTGTGCATCCATGGGTAAAGATAAACCCATGTAGTGCTGAACACGTAACATGAACGAGCCTGGGGGCGCGGTCCCGTGGGTTAGATGCACGTTCATAATGCAGAGGGAAACAACTCTCAGAATAACGTTATTAGCACATTTCTACAACTTGAGGAACGAATGTTTTTAATAAGGGCTATACAAGTGTTCATACTGGGTAGTTCATTTAGTTTAAAAAAAATTATCCAACGATTTACAGACCATTCTTTCCCCATGTAAGTCAATGGGAAAAAGTGTTTCCGGGCCCAGCAACCTAAAGGAAGTGTAGTACCGCCGTTTGGCCAGCACGAATATTCTACACAGAGTCCGGCGCACTTCCTGGGGGCTTGATTCACTCCACTAAAGGTGAGCAGTGTTAATGGCGGAAAATCATTTGACACATTATTACGTTAAAAACGTCCAAACATTCCATTTCCTTAATTAATGGTTTAGTTTAAATGTTTATTTACCCGTTTGTGTATGTTTGGGAGTGAGATGTTTATGTTTTGTCTGTTCATTTGGTTGTTGTATTGGTTAGCATGTAGCTAATGGGCTAATGTTTGTATTCACTCCACGAAAGGTGTGTCAGAAAGAGCTGCCATTGGGATGAATAAATCACTACTCAGCGACTCCGCCACAATCCGATCTACTGTGTCCTGTCTTCCTCCCCTCTGCATAACATCCCATCACCAGTAATAAACACAACGCAGAGTCCCAGGGTGTTCAGAGAGGCTACGGGACATTTGGGTTAGTAAAAGTAGCTCACGACTTGTTTTATTTTTATTTTAATCTTGGGCTACCATTTTATTGGAGCGATGAGGAACAGGTGGGGCTTGAAAAGGCCCACCTGTTCAAAGTGGGGAATGAGAACCACTGCATTAGGGAGACATGGTCCACATACAGTTACAGTAAACGTGTGCTGTTCTTTGTTATTTACTTCAGAGCTTATATTTACTATTTCTCAAAGATCCACCACAACTTTCCGCTGGGAAATCTACTGAGGAAGCTCTGTTTGGAGTTCATGTCTACAAAAATGTGGACTACTCCACCCTAAAAAAAAAACTAAATAGCGGGCCATGCATTTCACCCATAGGCCTTTAGTAGATTCCTACCTGAATAAATCCACCTCTTATCATTATGACGTCACAGCTATAGAAAGTAGGGGTGTAACGGTTCACAGAAGTCACGGTTCGGTTCATACCTCGGTTTGGGGGTCACGGTTCGGTACGGTTTCGGTACAACAAGTCCCAAATGCATAATGTTTTTTTGTTGTTATTTATTTTTAACAGTAGTGCAAGTTTTGGTATGAATATAAGGAACTCTAACATTTGGAATCATTAACTGTATTACAGTTAAAAACAAACCACAAACAGTAACACACACACACTCAGATGGCCATATTATTTGTAATGGCTGATGTCAAACAAAAAGGTTCAATAAGCTGTACAACTAAAAAGAATGTCTTGAAAATATTAAAATAAATAATAAGAAAGTGTTTCAATCACAATCAATAAAAGGCAATACAGAACTGTATAACATCTCCTGATGTCAAAATATAAAATAAATACAATGATAAATATAAAACTAAATACAATCTGTACCTTTAGGAGCAATGTCTAACATGTGTAATTAACTTGTGAGTGTGTGAGGCCATTATGCCTAACTAAAGGTACTCAAGCTTTACTCTATTTTCAAGTTTTTCTTCAAAAAGATGAGTTTGTCTACGTTGTCAGTAGTGAGGGCAGATCTGTTGGCGGTAACTATGTCACCTGCCGTCGAGAAAACCCTCTCGCTGGGGACTGACACTGACTCGGAGGTGATTGAGCATGTTTGACGTGTTACCATTAGCATACCGCACCGGAAACAACGCCGACACACCGTCCTCACCCGATCCACAACTCGCACCCCATCATTGTTGTAGTCCACAGGGAACCCGACATGTTCCCACACAGCTGATTTAAAAGAAGCAGGTGGGTCTTCTAGCTCCTGTGTGTTATCTGAACTCGCCATAGCTGCTAACTTTTCTTCTTCATGTGTTCGTTTTGTTGTGTTTTCTTCTTGTTCTTCATTTGTTATTTACGGGCGGCTGGCTTTTGGGCGCAATACCGCCCCCTGGATTATATATAGTGTATTACTGCCCTGAGTGACAGACTTTTTTCCCACTCGTAAAAAAAGACGTATTCGCCGTGTGACTGCATGTGCCGAACCGTGACGTCCGAACCGTGACGGTACGGGACGAATACGGATACCGTTACACCCCTAATAGAAAGCATTAATATTATACAGAAACGCAGAATAACAGGGCATTGCATCACAGATAGGTATCTAATGTAGCGAGAATGAATGCCGTTACTAAAGCAGAAAACCCAGATAACACAATTCAACAAGTCTCCTTTCACTGCAGCTACTGCTGACAATATACATCATCCCTAGCAGAAGCATCAATATTACCTAATGAAATTACAATAAAATATAAAAAATTGTAAATAAAAGTCATTATTGCCTTTACTCACCAATATGTTTGATTGTTTGTACACCACAGTTCAATTACTCTGTTATCTGAGTTTTCAGTTCCAATAATAAGTTCTGTTCTATCGCCATGGAGGCTAATGCTGAAGGTCAAATCTGTCCAGTCGTATTTCTGGCAGAAACCATTGTGGAGCGCCGTTTCCATGCGCACTTGTTCGTTAATCTGTAGGTCCACTTGGGCTTCCCCAAAAGTTTTCAAAAGCACCGTTGCTTGTAAGTGTCCAGCCGTGCTTTGTGTCTCGCTGCTGCCTTGGTTAGACAACTCAAGTTTGAAAACTTATATGGCTCCAAACACCGAGTCGATCAGTTGTGAATATCAGGCGTTCCCAGCAATACATTGGCAGTGCTCCTCGGAGGCTGTGAGGTACCACTACAGTTAGTGAGTTGGAAGTGGTCGACAAACCCTTTCGCCGGCTGAGACTGGCTTGCTAGCTTCACCAAATCAATGTCTCCTCTGCTGTCAGCCAGGTCGCTATCGCTATGCTAGTGTTTGCTAGCACTGACAATCCAATCAAAGGACATGAAAATGCCTACATTATCGTAGGCCTGCTAGATGCCCCGGTCTCGCCAACTCTTAATCTGATTGGTCGAGGCAACAGATGAATTGCCATTTATATATATACAAAATATATTACAATGTTAGTAAGTGATTCTGATAGTGCTTAGGCCAGCCTTGCTGGTCCTGACCACTGCTAAATACTAAGAACATGATCATCCAGAATCTTGATGCAGCACATTCCTGTATCCACAGACTGTGCAGTATGTCGATAGGTAAAAACACCCAGAGAGGAATGGTAGCATTGAAATATTAAAGTTTCAAACGGGATGAAATCAGTGAGAGAGCGTGATTTGGTTGGAATAGAAAAGGGAGGTGAAAGGAGAAAAAGATTATGCTTATTTCGCATGTTCTTTTTGATCCATTTATCACTGTACGGAAACCTGAATAATGATTTGCTCTGTTTAACGGTGTGGAGGTTATTTATTATACTTCATATGCGGCTGGCTGGTTGCATGTTAGAAGAGGGTGGGAGGTTTTCTTTGGCATGTGCTGGAGGCCTCGGTACTGGACCACAGGGAGCTGCTGTTAGTCACTTACTGCTCATTGTGGAAACTCTGACACACAATTGCCAGTTGCTGAGGCCACTGTTTTTTTGTTGATCATGGAGGACTGGCAGGGTTTTTGTTTCTATGGTTTTACCTCCTGCACCTCTGAAGTACAGCAGAGGCTCATATCAGACAGATTTGAGGAGACGAACAAATTAAAGCAAAAATGGTAGGGCCCACTGAGCCACACAACTCGTCATCTAGGACTGTTGAAAGAAAAACTGTTAAAAACAGCACAGGTCTGATTTGAGGGTGGTGTGTTGTGAGAGGATAGAATAAGACCAAAGAAGGAAGTACTCAGATCCTTCAAAGTACCAAATCAACAGAGTAAAAATACTTGCTTCTTGAAATGTGTGATTTTTGTATTGACCTGTAAAAGTGCATTGGTATTATCAATCATCAATAATTAAAGTAATCGTCCTCTGTGAATGATACATTGTTTAATAACATTATTAGATGGATGGATAGGCTCTTAAGGCCCGGACACACCAATCTGACACCAAAGAACTGACACAGACGGACCCGACTGTTGTGTCACCTCGCGTCTCTGCGTCTTGGCCATGTGTCGCAAAGACTTCAGCCGACGGCCAAGAAGCACGTACGAACTGCGCATGCGTGAGTGGCAATAACTCTCCTTACCAGCAGGCGGCGGTAGTGTGTATTCGTCATTCAAAAGAAGCAACAACCGGAAGACAGACTGTGTGATACACCGAGAGAAGAAGAACAGACTGCGTGATATAAACAAACAACAAATAGCGTGTGCGTTCCATTTTCTCTCTACAGCGAGAAGCTCATGGGGCTTTCCCGAACCTGTGTCGAGAGCTGGAGTTAAAGGAAATCTCAGATTTGCATTCTTAATAGTTTGTTTGGGTCCCTCACTTCCGTTTTGCTTCTCATGCACTGATTCGCTAGCTGAACAGCCAATCAGAGTGATTTATTTTGCCGACTACCTTTGGCCGTCTGCCCGAAAAGGCGTCGGGACGGCTGAAAAGACCCGACGGTGCGGGACACACCAATCTGAGTAGGGCGTGTCGACGCTCATCGTCGGCCTGACTTTGTAAGTTTTCTCATTTGTTTCATATCTGAAAGTTTATTTGTGTGTGTTTGTTGCTGTAATACTCATTTCAAGCCTCAAGAGGTGCACCACTATCTCATGTTTTAAATAGTACTTTCTGTAGTATGCTGTACTTGAGTATATACATATACCTAGTTATTATCCAATTTGGCCATTGTAGTCAATTTGGCATTTCTGAAAGAACTACTTCAACATTTTTGGAATAAAAGTTGTATTCATTTTCATTCTGAAAGTTAGTTGTGAGGCTCCTATAAATGAAAAACTCCACACAGGGATAAACGGCTGCTGAGACAAGTGTTTCCAATTAGCTCCAACAGGATACACTGCACCGTGCACCGTGTCAGTGTATGTTCAGTTTATCATACTGAGCTTTACATGCGCTTACGATTGTAAATTATTACACTCATTAGCCGGCCCCATACAGCTGTTACACTCATCTGTCCAAAACTACAAACTCTCACCCACACAGAGAGACAGTACATCATGTCTCTCCACTAATTGTGAGCAGTTGCTTTCAGAGAGGGTTTTAGATTTGAATAATCGTTCCAGTGAGATGTTGCAATTATGCTTACAACATTTAACTCTATGTGATGTGGGACATTCAAACAGCCCCACATTAACTTGAGTATAGATTATGCAAGACCAAAAAGACCCAATCAGAGTGTGAGGTTTTTCACTAATCATGCACAGTGATTGGAAATATATGTATCCTTACAGAGGGAATTTGGGATATCTCTGTGTATCATTCCATAAATCAGAAAAAACTGTCAACAGCCATAAAACAAAGTCACATTTCAGGGATAAAAGGCTAGGCTATGACTGATATCTGAACAAACCCCTCTCGTAAGGCCTTCAGAACTTTGATGGAAATGAAACTGAAAAGTTTGTCTTATCTGAAGTGGACATAGTGAGAGAGTACGAAAAAAGACATTTGAAGAAAACACCATTTAAAGAAGTATTTTAGCGTTCTATTCATTTCACTATACCCTGCATGTTAACAGGATGAGTGTATACTATAGTTCATGTAAATGAGGTATTATCATATGTTAACTTTTTCTAAATGTAGGAGAAATATACAGAAGCAATTGACAAAGTAAGAAAAATAAAAACACTTGAATATGTATTTTGTATTTGTTCTTTCCACTAGCCTAGAACAAGACATGTTATGGAATCAAAGTAGTCCAGACTCTCAAATTTGACGTGGAAAATGTTTTTACCTGTAACGTGTTGTGTATGTGGACATGGTTTGAACACGCCATTCCAAAACCAGGGTCATTAATGTGCTGCTATAACAGCCTCCTATCTTCTGGTTGTTGTCCAACATAAAGTGGGACCGGGCAGTAGACATGTGTGTCTCCCCTGCAGGATACAGCTGTATCTCATGCTTCTACTGTACGACATTTTAAAGGCCAATATTTTACATTTACTCCACTACATTTATTTCAACAATCACAGTTACTAGTTACTTTGTACATATAGAAACACATGATATGCTGATACGGTATAATGCAGTACTGTTCAACTAATCTACACAGTATTTCTAGTATCTAAGTTTGTCCAACATTGACCAACTACAAATTCTTTCTTTCTACTAAAATGCTCTTACATGTAAAAAAAACAGGATCAAACAATATCCAATTCAATATAATACTGTGAACAGATCCATTCTGCATTACGAGTACTACTTACTATACTATATATCATATACTAAACAGAACTGTACTTTATAATTCTGTCAAGTTCTGTCAAGTCCTAGTGTTCATCACAACATGATTTATACCAGATGTTCAAACTTTTCATTATAAATATCCGAATGTGTTCCATGTCTGCAGAAGGTGGTGGAACGTGGTGTGAAACTACTGAACTGAATAATGTGAGAGTAAATCAGCTGAGTTTTTCTAAACACTGAGCTTTCTGACATCTGGACGTTGTGCTTGTGTTATCATTTCTGACCAAATATGTATTCTTCTCCTCCACAGACAATGACAGAGCTGCCCTCACTTCTTTGTTTGTTTCATTAGAAATGATTTAGGTCTGATCTCCCTAGGGACGTCTACATTTCCTGTTCAAAAACTCTAAATCTCGCAGTGTACAGTGTGACATGGTCATTTGTGTGGTGCCTACACACAGTGTACCATTTTCAGAACGTTAAACTTTGCAACTTCTCAAAAACAAAGACCTTGACACATGAACTGATAATCTCATGGGTATATTTTCATTTAATCTTTTTTTAAAGGGTTGTAAGGAATACTGAGGTCATGTGAAAGAAAAGGTTACATTTGTGAACCATCCCCACTGAAACGCATTCTGGTAATGGAGGTTAGCCAATCTTCACAAATACCAACAATCAAATCCCACAGGCACTCCCCCCCTTAACAGATGTTTTATTAGAAACTCACTTTGTCCATCCATCCATCTTCTCCCGCTTATCCGTGGTCGGGTCGCAGAGGTAGCAGTTCTCACTTTGTGTTTGCTCATTTTTACTGTTCAGTTATGAATTATAAAATGTTTTCTCTGTGAAATGGTAAATGCTAATTCAAACAAGGCTCTTCATCATTCGGGAACATCATGTTGTTGAAGAAACAGAAAATGATCTTCTGGAGTTAGGTCAAGTCTATTTATAAACCCCAAATCACAACCAGAGTTATCTTATCTCATTCATTTAGGGCAGGGCTCCCTTCACTTTTAAGTTAATTCACTTTCATCTAAAAGCAGTAACATTCAAACAGTAATTGTAGAACGAAATTACACAAATGGTGTGCGACCATGAGCACAAAGTGTCCTTACAAAAAAAGTGTGCTTGATTTGTTACTTAAAGACCCTTTGAAAGTGTGTTGCTTTTCTCCTAACATCAGCCATCACAGCTCTTTCTGAAAGTGTAGCCGATTTCACAACAGCTCTTTACTAACAACAGGTGTGATCTACTTTAAAGCTTTGGACTTTCTCAGGAGTCTGACATGCTTTGGGGGCATTACATGTTGCCAAATAACACTATTAGTCTCAATGTCTGCAGCTCAACTCCTTTAGTCAGGGAGGAGGTGCAGTCTGGTGGTCAGAGGATCCAGCCTCAGAACAGTCATGGAGCTCGGAGCCGCTGCAGACTTCTTAATCAAACATTCTTAATCATGACAATAGATTTGATTCACTGCAGAATGTTGTCTGCTTTCTTCTTTCAGTGGAATTCAAGCAGAGGTGGATGAAGTACTCACTTCCAGACTGTAGGAATACTCTGAATACATTCAAAATATTAGAAAAGTATTATTATAAATATAGTTAAAGTAGCGACAGTGAAAGTAGTCATTGTGCAGATTGGCCCATTTCAGAATAATATATATGATATGGTTTCTAGTGATTGATCATGAAAGTGTTCTCAAAGCTGGTAAAGGTGCAGCTAGTTTGAATGACTTTGTATACTGCAGGGTAGCTTGTGGATTTACTCCAGGTGGAACTAAAGTCTGATTTAACACTGAGATTAGATTTCACATCATTCATCCACATCTGTAAAGTAACTAAAGGGATTAAATACAGGTAATGGAGTAAAAGTACACCATTTACCTCTGAAATGTAGTGAAGTAGAAATACAAAGTAATATCAAATGGAAATAGTAAAGTTGAAGTACCTTAACCCTCCTGTTGTGTTCCGGTCAAATCTGACCGATTTACTACTTTCATCAATCATAACTTTTTAGTTTTACATTCGATTGCATTAAGGCTTTATGATATCCTTCACAGTAGACATGTGAACATAGACACTTGCTGATCACCACTGTCATTGAATTTTGGATGATTTAGTCAACTTTGTAACACCCATGGTGTTCCCGGTCTCACACACACACACACACACACACACACACACACACACACACACACACACACACACACACACACACATACTCTATATGTCCCCCCCCCTTATGTGCCCCTCCCCCCACACGGATCACACCTGGCACACCAATACATGTTCAGTGTCTGTTCTTTGTATATTTACTGCAGTGTTGCATGTATACCAGTATCTGATACAATATGTACAGTTTGAAAGGGTGTTCAATGAAATGTGGTGATGATGAATGGTTTTTGTGTTAATGTAGCAGTTAAAACCAGGACCGGTCAAATTTGACCACGAACACCAAAGTAAGGGGGGGGAAACGAACACAACAGGAGGGTTACAATTGCACTACGGTACTTGAATAAATGTAGTTAGTTACTTCCTTCCACTGAATTTTAACATATCACTGCAATTTAATTATAGATGGAAGGGTAAAAGGCAGTAGTGTAATATTCAATAATAACAAATATGACTATTTTGGGATGTTTCTAGCTGCTGTTTGAGTTCCACAATGACATTAAGTGTAATGTGAACCATGTACCTTGTCATGTTTATTATTCAAAACAGGAAAGAAAATAATGAGTTGCTCATGTTTATTAGAAAGTCTATTTCGTGTTTATTTCCCCTATACCCAGATAAAACACACATTTCAGTTAAAATCAAATGAAACACAAATAAAAACAGCTTGACAAGTACATTCCATTTCTCAATAGCTGGAACTTGTGTGTTTGAGGCAGTGGATCCAGAAGTGCACTTAACATTTCATTATGTTTGGTCATTGTCATTTATATACACACATGAGACTAAACATTGCTGTGGATTGTGTGGCTGTAAAATCGTGAAGCTATGATTCCACAGGGATCAAGTGAGGTTTAAAACACAAGAGTCAATAAAAGCCAATGTTGCTATGTGAGTGTGGAATGTAAAAAACACATAAAAAGGATACTGCATTGAATAATGCCAGTCCTGCATCTACTCAGTTATAACTAATCTCTGTCCAAAAATGTCATAGTTTCTTTCTTAATTATCAAAGTGATTTCAAAAACTCTTATGATGCCATTGTTCCAAAATGTACTTAATGAATAGGTAAAACAAACATACTACATAGCACCAGTAGGTTAAAACAAATCATGCAGCAAATCGTGTTGCTTCCTTCTTGTTGTTAAAAAAATACTTCAAGAATTTGGGTTAAAGTCCTTTTTTGTGGAATCCAGTGAAGCCACCCTTGCTTTGGCTTTGCATCCTTACAGTATGGCCATGTTGGATGGTTTGGAGGAAGCTGTGTCCTATGTTCTCATCGCAGCGAGGACTCCTTGTTTGAGGGGTGCTGATAATGAATGAAAGGAGAAACATGGTTAGCCATTTAATGAAGAAAATAACATGTATTTGTTTCTACGGGCACTTCCTATTGTTCTGAAAGCCCATTCATCCAAAACACCAGTAGTCTGAAAATGATGCCATGGGAAAAAAATCTCATTGTCCAACAGGTGTGATCCCAACAAAACCCCCCCATTATTCTGAATGCTCAACTCCCTGCAACAAACTGAAGCACATGTGTGATGACATCATCGGAACTTCACAATTTTCTTTTTTCCTAACTTGGTGACGCCAGAACTACCTTATGATTGGCTAGTAACCGATGAAGGCAGCGTTGGACCACCAACTCATGTGTACTGAGTAAAATTACTTTTTGGCCAGTGGAGTTTAGTGGCATTTCAAGATGTTCTCTTCATGGGTCAGTAACTTGATCACAGCTGATCAGGGATACTGGAAGATGGTTATTATGAACAGAACATGTACCTGGTTTTCCACAAGCGTTCACACACTCCTGATGCGTGTCGAAGCGATTCTGGTTCCCACCACAGCCTCCATACCAGAAGCGCGTGCAGCTCTTACTGGTGGCATCGAAGTGCCACTTCAGGACAAACTTGGCACAAGTTCCTTCCTCTTTGGAAAGCTGGCAAATGTCCACAGCTGTAGAGCCCGCTGGGAGGGGAGGGACAAAGAAGATCATGGAGAGTATAAAAACACAACGCAACTACAACGACACATATCACTGGCAGGGCTGCATGCTTTAACTAACTTAATAAACGTAATGTCTAGTGGAACGTCACGTAGAGGATTGCCCAATGGAAATAAGCATAATGCTGCAATGTTCCAAGGAAAGCATGGAAGCACTTTAATCACTGCAGATTTTCATTATTCCATAATCAATTGAGATAGAGCCCATTGCGTTTAGACTAAGTCTTTCAGTCCAATTTACGGCAACGTCTAACCGTACTGACAAATTGAACTTGTCTTCTGGGAGGACTACTGCCAGAAAAACAATGAAGCAGTGAACAAGGCTTTCCATTCATTTTCCCTGTGGTCAGGACTTGGCTTGCTCCTGTGACAAAAGCATAACCTTCTCAGATTTCCAAGCTTGGCCTTGACTTGTTTCCGTCATTTAGAGCAACAGAGAAGCAGTGGAGGAGGTGGGTTAGTTTCCAGTTCAATACAAAGGAATTATTGTTTAGCAAAGTTTTGTGGAAATTGAATTATACAGTGATGCATATCTTTTTGAGAAAAATGCATAACATTAGGGTTGGTCTGAAAATTCATATCAAGTTTTGAGGATGTGATTCGCTTGTTTTTATACTCTACCACTAGCATATATGTGCAGCCACACCAAAGTCAGCTATGTCTTAACAAATAAAGAGTTAGAGGGGAAGGAACAGTAACATAATACTGTGCAGAGAGATACTCAGTAGTGAATGTTTATGAGATCTCACCAGGATCCAGGAGGACCTCCACCTGTTCAACCTGCTGCGCGCGTGGCTCCGGCTCTGGCTCCGGCTCTGGCTCCGGCTCTGGCTCTGTGGAAACATAACAGTTAGATGTGGTTTCAGCTGAAAGAGACAGATGTTAACCAGCTGCTGGGAAACTATCAGGATGTGGTGATATACAGATATGAATTACCACAGACATGTACTATTCAATCATCATTGTCTGTAAGGCACATTAGCAGAATGCTTTCCTTGTACTGCTTTACCCTTCCAGTACACATATCATGGGATCATTGACATGTTAAAAGAGAATTCACAGGAATAACAGTAAACTTCAGCTTCTATAAATATCATGGAATAAATGAATGGTTTTGCTAAGCCTTGCCCACTTAATTAGAGTGTCTACGCCCGTCGAGCTTCTAATTCTCGCACTGCCTGTGTGTGAGTTGGTTGGAAACGCTGCTTCCAGTCTAAGGCAAACACAGCAAAGTGTCTTGAATATGCAAACTGTGAATGTCCACAAGCTAAATGAAGAGCAGGACAAAGCCTTGCAACCTGATATACCAGCAACTAGGCTTAAACCCAAAACACATTTTTCTTTATTCTGAAGGAACATACAGTAGAGTTACATGACATATCCCTTGACTCTGGAGGTTACTGCTGTAGTTAACCACCTAGCAGGCCATGCTAGCATTCACAGCTTACATTTGAGCAGATAAAAAAAACGTTTCATCTATCCATTACATTTGTTCATCTTTTCGCTCTAAAAGTGATGCTTAAAAAAAGAAAACACCCTTTAAATAACCAGTACCCTCCTTTTTTAGAGACTAATTTGCACACCATTGCATTTTGTGGGGACATCCATGGCTTGGTGTGCTCAGCTGTGACTGGACTATAGTTGTTCTGGAGCAAGGTTTAGCAAACCTTTGTTTGATACACAACCTGCAGGTCTTTCCCTGCAGGCCAACCCAACAGTACATTCCCTCAGAGGGCCCAGCCCTGACAAACACTTACCTGACCTCATGCAGTTCTTCAGGCAGAGGGCCTCAGTGTCGAACCTATTGTCATTGCCTCCACAACCTCCATACCAGAACTGTGTACAGATCCCGTTCTTTCTGTCAAAGAACCACTTAGCCTGATAGTCTTTGCACGGCATTCCAGGGTCATAGTCAAGTGAGCATTGGTCTGCAAATTCATTAACTAGAACATGCATAAAGAAAAAAGACAAGAGCAGTGATGGACGACAGACAGAGAGAGAAGATGAGTTTGTGTTAATATTTAATGAAGTATATATTAAACATACAGAATGTACTGTGTGCTGTTAAAGAAGATGCTGGTTATGGATACAATCATATTAATAAGGGTTTTTAGCTCTAATGGGGTCAAATGAGTCTTATAATTGATATGGTTCATTCTCCTAGGGCAAAGGAAATGGAATACAACATGCCATAACATCTTTCAAGGGCTACTGGCATTATTAGGAGTTTGGACATTTGAAAATAAGAAAGCATTCAGTAGAAAGAAAGAGGTTTAGGTGCAGGTTTATTGGTGAATCTCACAGTTAGTTATAACTACAGCTACTGTTTTGTTAGTTTAGTCATCCAAGATCTTTAGGCTGTGTGGTTCAGGTTACCAGCATGTTACCAATCCCAGGAGTCAAACCCATAAAATAAATATAAATTCTTCATCGCAGATAACTAGGAACATTCTCTGGAGTCTTGGCTGCATCGTCTGTACATTCATTTCTGGGACAGCATTGTGTAAACTTTGCTAGTAAAGTCATGTTCTTGCTCACACAGTCCTGATCATGGTTTTTGTGTTTCCTGTTTTATTTTGAAACGTTTTCTCCCCGTGTTTTGTCTGTTTTTACTTCCTGTATTTGTGTTTTCCCACCTGTTGGGATTGTTTGCCCTGTCCTGTGTTTTCATGTCAGCTTGCCCTCATTTCCATTCAGTTCTGTCGGATCCTTGTGTGTGTTTGTCGTACATCGGGAGGTTCTGTTCAGGTTTGCCTTGACATGTGTTTTCTTTCGAGTGTTTGCCCTATCCACGCTGCTTCACTCCTTCCTGACACACACTGGCCTATCAGAGTACAGCGATCACTGAATACAAATAATAAAGGCAGCATTGCTAAGGCTGCTGTCACACTGTCCCGAAATGGACTCCCGATGGACATACGAATATGGAAATGTTCAAATTCGGCTCTGATCGTAACAGCATCGGGCCATTCGTGAGGGCATCTTAAGCCATCGTATGACCGCCGGTGGAGTTTCTCAGGCTCCGGCAGCAACTTCGGGAGCGGTGGCAACATATTTGGCATGACAAAGCATTGCCGAAGGACCTTGTGAAGGTTCATTTTCGTGTTGACTTCGGGTGTCCATTTTGCCCTTCGTAAGGCATTCGTGAGGGCATCGTAAACCATCGTATGACCACCGGTGGAATTTATCAGGCTCCGGCAGCAACTTCGGGAGCGGGGACAAAATCTTTGGCATGCCAAAGATTTTGTCCCCGCTCACGAAGTTGCTGCCGAAGCCTGAAAAACTCCGCTGCTCACCTGCAGCTCCTCCCGCTGTGATGCAGCGGTGAACCGAGCAAAACACACACTTCAAGTCAGATCATCGCCCTTAGCTATTTTAATTACCTCTCAAACTACCTAAACTAGTTATAAATATGTTTATTTTTACTGTCGGCCGTGTCACTCATGGATCAGCTGCATGAGACAGACACTGACGCTGTCAGAAGAGAGGGAGGAAAAAGAGAGGCTCCGTGTATTTTATATATAGTCGTTATTCATTTGTTTTAAAGCTCAATAAATAACAAAGAAGACCTTTGACCGGCACTGATGTTGCTACGATCAGAGCCCAATTTGAACATTTCCTTTATCGTGTTGTTTTATTGCACAACAAAATCATGTAAACATATTATGTAAATAACCCAATTTGTGTTCTGTGAAACTGAAAAGGATATAATATATTATTTTGAAGGCGAGTTGACTGGATGTTGTTGTTGCTATGGAAACAACACTACGGAGAAAACTTAATATCTTCTACATATAAAGACGGATAAAGTAAAGAACAAAGTCTGAAAACATCAGTACAGTATCATAGTACTTTAACATAATTGTTTTTGTAACTTTCGTTGCAGTTGTATGTCTTAAATGTAATGTAAATGTTGCCTTCGTGTGTGGTTCGGGGCCATCTTCGTGCGAAGTTCACAAATCCATATTCGTATGTCCATCGGGAGTCAATTTCGGGACAGTGTGACGCGGGCTTTAAGGAATGATTGCAGGGCAGGTAGAGAAGCTTATCTCCTCAGACTCTCCTGTTACAGTCACTTTAGACGTCCTCATGTCTTAGGAATGCCTTTAGTTTGTGCCTTCCAAGAAGCAGCAGCTGCAAAGCTTTACTCCTCGGACAAATATATGGGCTCTAAATATGTTTCCCTGCTTCTACTGCCTTACCAACAAGAAGTTGATTTCTTACAATGCAACTTCAAGCAACCAAGACCAATAGTTTGAGCGGTAGGTTTTCTACGTTTCCCTGAATGACCCACATTCTATTTTGGGACTTTACATGTTTTGTTGCAAAATATTGCTGTCTACAGCATAGCATGGCATGTTCTTGAAACATCAGGTTTTATTTATAAGACTATCATACTGCCTAGGAAACACAGTGAAATACAAACAGACCATAAACATCCTTGCAGCAGTAAAATATAGAGTACATACTGAATGGAAGATCAAAGAGTGAATTTCTTCCAGCTTATTAACATTTCATGCAAGTTGAAAAAAACATAGTACAGGTAAAAGCAGAAAACATGGGCACATGTGCATGTGTGTGTATGTGTGTGCATGTGTGTGCATGTGCAGCCACTCACCAGTTTGTGGTCTTTCCAGCGGTGTAGTGTTCACAGGGCTGCTGCTCCGGCTGGATGGCTTATGCTCTGCTGCTTCTGTCAAAGGGAAGATGTATTCAGTTTAATTTGGCTTGGCTTTAGTTTAAAACATGTTTAACATCTCCCCTCCCCAAACACAGACACAAAAAACAGCAACTATAACACGAAGACAAAAAGACCAAGGTGTTTAAAAATGTCCAAAAAGACTGCAAAGTAAGGGTCAAAGTAGGGGTATTGCAATACTTTCATATTTAAGATAACATGGATCATTTTAAATAGGAATAATTGATATAATGTTTAAAATACAATTATATATTATTATAAAATCTTGTATATAACCCAGCACCACTTAAGTCATTGCTGTTTCTTGCTGTACTTTCTTTGTCTTCTCCACCCAGAAATGTTCATATCTGGTGGAATTGATAAGGTTTCAATGTTGTGGGTGATGAGGCGTAGGAAATATTCCTTATTGTTTTTTTAATAAGACATCATCTTGTGGGATAAAAAACGTACGACTCATTTGTGTAGATGTGTTTAAGGACCTACTCGTAGTCATGATGCCTTTGCGGGTGGAGACGACTTGTCCCTCTGCAGTGTGGGCGGTGACCACAACGTGGTATGTCTGAGCGCTCTGCAGGTTGTCCACGGAGAGCTCTGTGCCCGACACGTTGGTCTTCAGCACCAGGGCGTGGTCGTGTAGCCGGGTCACCATCACCTCGAAGTACACAAAGAGCTTGGAGTCCGGGCTGGTCCAACGCAGCTTGAGGCTGCTGGAGGTCACGTTAGAGACGTGGAGCTCATCTGACTCTGAAGGGGGGAACACTCACTTCAGTATGGCTCTTGGCTATGGGGAAATGTATCCGCAGCTACTATTAGCTGTTAGCTATGCATTGCTTAAACGCAGGGGTGTCAAACTCAAGGCCCGTGGGCCGGATTGGGCCTTTGGTCGGATTTTTGGACCTCATTTTATGTGGCCCGCAAGAGCTTGCAAAGAATATAATGTACACTACAATTGACTTCTTCTTTCAGACGTAGTTATGTATGGAGTTATTACCAGAACTGATAATAATCCAATGCAGAGCCAATAATGTAATATAATACGTTATATTTATATATGTATATTTATATAGTCTTAAAGTTACAACCGGCCTTTTGACTGCAACCATAATGCTAATGTGGCCCGCAATGAAATTGAGTTGGACACCCCAGGCTTAAAGAATCAGAATTCAAAGTGAATAAAGCCGTATTTTCCGGTCCATATCAAACAGTACTTTAAACTCACGTTATCTGCTGAAAGAGTTCAGTTATTTTGTTGAATCCAAACTTACCAGTGTGCTTTCTTTGATGAACTGTCTGTTGCTTTTCATGATGTTTGTGATATTCCCTGTGAATATACCAATACATCGTGAATAAAACCATCAAAGTCCCAAAACAGAAACAAGTTATAAATAAATACAAAATACTACAATACTAACTCCTGTTGGTGTGATGAAGAAAAGGGGTTTTTCAGGGCCTGGTCACTCTGGAACCACTTGCAGTTTTTGGAGACTTCAGGGGACATGTAGAAAGCATTTTCAACTAAAGAGAATAATAAGGCAGAACATGGTGTGTCACTCACAGGGAATTAATGGCATTTAGACAAAAAGAAACAACAACAAAAACATAAATAAAATAAATGATCTTTGACTTACTGCTGATGTACTTTGGCAGCAGCTGGCCGAAGGTCTGCATGTGTTTGTCGTAAAATTGTGAGATGGTGTCCAGCCGCTTAAAGAAGACATCCGACGGCTCACTGGCCATGCGTGACAATACACGAGCGTCCCCAGCGCTCAGAGTCTCGCCCACACCCAGGATCACCAGGAAGTAGCCTCTGCACTTGATCTCAGTGGCAATACGCACCAGCTGCTCCTCTTCTCCTTCCACACTTCCTGTCACAAAGAGCAGCAGCACTTTCCTGGGACGTTGGAGAGGCGCCACTTCAAACACCTGCTCCACGGTCGATTCGATAGCCGCCGCCAGCGCCCGGCCACCCTCTAGCTGTGGTGTCTTCTCCAGCAGGAATTTGACTATATCCTGAGCTGAGCTGTACTCGGTCAAACCGATGTCAACACGGATTGGAGAGCCAGTTTTGTTGTTGAGGAACTCATAAGGGGCTTGCTGGATCACAGACACTCTGGGGTGGTGAGCGGATGTTGTGGGATTTGAAGACACTTGGAGCTGCTCAACGATGGACGCGATGTAGCGTTTCATTTCAGTAAAGACAGTTGGGTAAGTTGTCTCCGAGCTGTCCATGACGAAAGCCATGTCGATGTCCTCGTCGGTGGTGGAAGACCTCCTGTCTCGGCTAGCTGACGGGGGCACATAGTCACACATCTGGTCCGGAGAGCAGGCGTCTAAAAAAAAAGCAACCCCATAACATGTATTGTTACTTTAGTCACTAAATGAAGGCGATGTATTTCGAATCATCAAAAGTTGTATTGGAGGTACTCATTAAACCAGTGTACTGTCAGACCAATGGAATTATTTTGTATAATGGTGGGGTTACACAAGGTTCAAACATAGGGCTCAACTCTTTTGTTTTTCTGAAACATTACTGGGATAAATAATACAATATAACATACGATATTATTTTCCAATTTCTAAAAGAATTATATGAACAGAAACAGAATATTTTCAGGACAACCTTTGTATGAGATGCAAATATGTTTAAGACAATTTTTTGGAAAAATAAATCAGTGTAAATGTGAAAAATAAGAATACAATTAAGATATAATATTAACAAAAACTAATCTGTGGTGACATTATTAATGTTCAAACATGGAGTTCTTACCGAAGCAGACATGGCAGTTCATCACCTTCTGGAGGACTGAATTGTACTGAGCACTTCCAGGGCCAGGCAGCACGAGGACCTGAGCCAGGGCTGTGTTGTTCACCTGGACAACAAGAGGCACAGTACAGTTCACTGCATCAGTTTCTCCTGTACAGACACAATAGTCTTATGTATATGCCTGTACTGCAAAGTTCCCCTTTGACATATAAAAATAATCATTATTAATATTTATACAGTAGGCCTACTTTTAAAAACAAAGTTCTTTACATGGACAAGTCGCTCAGGCGGCAACAGAACATGAGGTCAACTAACCCCACCCCACCCGGCAATATATACAATGTTAAGTACAATAATACAAATGTAAAAAGAAAGTAAAGTCGAATAAAACATGGATGTACAGTAAAACTGAGTAATGGCATTATTAGTAAAAGGCTTTAATAAGAGATTAGTTTTAAGAAGTGGTTTAAAAGATGTCCCTGGTTCTGCCAGCCTCAGATTCTCGGACAGGGAGTTCCAGAGCTGCGGAGCTCTGACGTAAAAGGCTCCGTCACCCTTCGTTTTTAGCGTGGTTTTGGGAACAGCCAGAAAGAGGAGCCCTACCCGAGGATCTGAGGCTGCCACAGGCTCATAAGGGCACACAAGTCAGGGAGGTCATCAGGATCCAAACTGTTAGATCTTTAAAAGTAACCAGTCAAATCTAAAACCAATTCTAAAAGAGACAGGTTACCATAAAGACAGACTAAGTTAGGGGTGTTGGGGTCTAGCCTTATTTGTAAAAGATCTTGCTGCTGCATTTTGAAAAAGTTGAAGGAGGGATATTGCTTTTTGGCTTAATCTAGAACATAAGGAGTTACAGTAATCCAGACGTGATGAAATAAAAGTAGGCAAAAGTGGACGACTTAATTTTTGAAAAGATAGTAAACTGATCAAAACAGAAGCTTCTGATTAAAAGAGAGGTTACTATCAATCATCACACCGAGGTTTCTGGATATGGGTTTTATATTTGAGTCGATATCTGTCTGCTCTGTATTACCTGCAGTGCCCTGCCGAGAGCTCTGTCCTCACGGTTGACTAAGAACAGTGCGGAGATGCCAGCATCATGGAGGCGGAGAGCTGCATTAGTAATCTCCTGCGCCTTGCCGACGGCCCCGCCCACAAAGAAGATGGCCACCTTCCTCATGAGGAAGCCGCTGCGCACTCTCTTGAAGGTGTTCTGGGCCACAAAGCTCATGGCGGTGTCCAAGCTGCGCTGCTTTCGGGTCTGCAGGGTCTGCAGCCCCTCGATGCGCTGCAGCAGCGCACGTTTCTTCATTGCATCGGCAAAGCGGACCTCAGTAGTCACCTCATCGTTGTACATGGTGACAGCCACACGAGCCCCTCTGGGACAGTTACTCTCAGAGATGGTGATGTCCCGGACCAGGCGCAGGACTGTGTCACGCATGTTGTTGAAGACTGGGCGGCCAACGCCCTCAGAGATATCCAGGACAAAGGCCAGCTCAGTGGGGTAGAGCGGGCACTCCTGCTGACCTGTGGGTGTACATGTAGAAGACTTAGATTCTGTGTCACAGTGCATAAAGCACATATTTGAACTAATTCATACTATTTGTTTTACTTACCATAACAGCAAGCTGGTAGGAAATAGGGGACAAATATTGTTTTTAGTCCACAACACATGAGTATATTCATTTATTTTGTACGGTTGTCATGTAATAACATTACTGTTGATTCCAGAATTGTACTCACGGCAGTTTTCTCTGATTTTCTTAACCAGGTCACATTGCTGAGAACAAAAGAGAAACACGTTGAGAGAGTGATCACCAGAGATGTGTTTTGCGATTTATTAAATACAGTTTCCAAACTGTGATATAGAAGCACATACCACAACACCTGGTCCCCTCGGTCCTTTCTGACCCTATTCAAATAAAAAAATAAAAAGTTGTGTTAACAAGTGCACGTTACCCATTTTTTTGCAATGCTTATAATAACACATGTTGTAAAGAGCAACAATGTAGGTGAGCTCGAGTGATGTGAATCACATGTTAACTCCATCAAAAACATAACTTTTCCGAAAGTGTTCGTATAATAAAAATCATAACTCCAGAAATGTTGCTACGGTAGCACCATGTCATACATACAGAGGTTCCTCAAAAGGAATCATTTCATGTTGCTTACATATGGCCCAGGATGTCCGACCTCTCCCTTCTGCCCGGATGTTCCTATACTCCCAGAGACACCCTGGAAAGAATGACAAGTGTAAAGAAAAAATAATTAAAGCTATTGAGCTTGTTTTAATGTGCACGGTCATGCAGCTCATTCACAGCTAAGCCTGCATAAAGCGTTCTACTGTATCAGTCCACCGTATCACCGTATTCACCAAACATGTCCAGTGATGCTGGGGGCTTAGGCTAAGTGATACCATACAGTATATACATCAAATTAATCAATCTAAGGATCTCCAAACGTACCCTCTGGCCAAGATTGCCTATGGGTCCATGGCCGCCCTTTGTGCCGGGGTCACCAGCTGCTCCCTGAAATGATGGAAGGGAAGTGAATGGAAATGAGAAACAGAGTTACCTTGTAATCTACAAGCTCTGCTGAGATTCTACTCAGGACTCAGTGTTGTGTATTACCTTTCGTCCTGAGAATCCTGGGAAGCCCTCATCACCCTGTGGAGGGAAATGCATACTTTGAGAATTGTTTATTTATTTATTTATTTGTATCCTTTTTTAATAAATGTATATATCCTTTTTGTTTTTGTTTGTAAGGTATTCCCTTTGAGTTGTTTCATTTATTCCTCTTCCTTTAGTTGTGAGAGCGAGGTCTGCTGTATTAGCCTGAGGATTCTTGACCTCACATTGTCCTTTTCTAATCATTAGATATATGAGGCTAAATACAATTTTAATACTCAACACTTATTGAAGATGACAAAACCATGTTTTTATTACCATACATTACTTCCGATTATTAGAGATAAAAGTGTACTTGCCTTTCTTCCTGTAAGCCCTGCAACGCCAAACCCGTCTCTCCCGTCTTCCCCCTTTGAAACAAAGAAGGAGAAGAGAAAGGCTCGACCAATCAAAGTACTTATTAAAGACAGAACACATGGAATAAGATCCGTCCCAGCAAAAACACCAATTCCTTAATTAAAAACACAACAGAGCCGTTCTCAGATAGAGATCTTTGCTTTAAAGCGAACGCGGCAGTGAGGCAGTGGTAGTTATTCAAAAGTCTGCTGTTTGGACATTTCCCTAAACAACATGATAAACTGTGTTTATCTGATATCATGAGGAATGGTTCTTATCTGGCCTACTTTCACCATGTTACATTATGGAGCATGCAAGGAGATGTGTCTGAACTCTTACAGGCTCTCCACGGGGACCAAGAGGTCCAACAACGCCCTTAGGTCCTGGGTCTCCTGGCTCCCCCTACAAAGGCACGGAGACAGGCAGATACAGACAATGAGACAGAGACAGAAATAATTACACGAGTGAATGTCAATGCTTCAAGTTAAGAGGGAAATGTATCTTTGAGCTGTCAGGATAGAGTTTCTAAGGATTTAATTAAGTTATATTTGCAATAGATCTCAAGCAGAACCTTGATGTTTTCTTATAGTGCTTTCATGCCGGCTGAAATAGACTATTCATATGTGTCCGAGATTGTAAGAGAGCTGGGCTTAGGCCAGCGTGTCTATAAAGGAAACAAGCAGGTGATGGGAGAACATAAGCCATACAATTATCTTCCACTCAATACCTTGCGACCAAGAGCTGCTCTTCTCCCCTTTTCTCCAGCCGTACCTGGGATGCCTCCGGGACCCTGAAAAATAAAACGTTAAAATACATACCATTTTCCTAAATAAAGGTATACTGTGAACCTTTTTTTCAGTTGATTAAACCAAAACAAATTGTTAATAGTTGCAATGTGTGGTTCATTTGTCTCTGTTCTTTATCTGCATTTGATCATTTTAAACCATTTCAATTTTTTTTTAATGTGATCAATAAATATACATGTCCTTACTTCAATCAATATGATTGTATTATGTTACAGACATAACTAAAACAAATATTGAATAAAATGGTCCTCAGAGGTTCACTCACCCTGGGTCCAGGATTTCCATCTTCTCCTCTGGGTCCTGGTGCACCTATCGGTCCAGAGGGACCCTTAAAGAAGACAACCCAGACATTTATGACGCACCAGTCTCTTCAATTTTAGAGCTAGACTTCCAACACTCAAATAGAGAACGAAAAAACACATTCCTAGATAAATAAATACATCAGCCACAGTCCAGTAAAAACCATTTGTAATGATGCTAATGTGGCCAAGTAATGACAGCATTCTCTGTAATACATGTTTGGCAGGTGAATTTGTGAATTGGATAATCTGCCAAATATTTTGATAAGAAGGACAAACTTACTCTCGATCCTCCAATACCAGGTTCTCCCTGAACACCCTCCTCTCCAGGCTTTCCGGGATTTCCCTTTAACGACATGCCAACAGCAAAATGTTATTGCAACTACAAAAGTTACTGCAATATGTATAAAACAATGTATGGTATCACTATAGGGACTTACAGCTTGTCCAGGTGGGCCTCTTCTGCCATTAGGTCCCTAATAAAGTGGGTGTAGAAAAACCTTTTGATTAAAAAAACAGTTGCATGTTAGTATTAAACAAAGTTAGTGAAGATATGGTCAAATAATTTACCCCTCTTCCAAGTGCACCGGGGCCACCCTTCTTTCCATCCTCACCAGGCTCTCCCTGTCATTTCAGAGCAAATGTCCGAATGAACCCAACATGTAAACACAATCAAGCAGGATCTGTTTCAAATGGATTGGCAGGATATTTGTTTTCATTTTCAAAGCATTATAATGTGTTAAGAGGGATGTTACCGCTGGCCCTGCATCACCGGGGTCTCCTTTAGATCCTGCACGGGTGTTATCTTGTCCACTTGTACCCTATTAGTAAGAAAACACTTCAAGTTCAACATTCAGCTGGTATAGGAATGATTATTTTTTAACAGAACTGTTAACTTTGTCTAAAGTATCCATGTTTAACACAGTGAACGTAGATGTGTTATAGATCCTGGCAGTAAAAGGAAGTAAAACCAGCATCCATAGTACTCACCGGGTCTCCTAGGATTCCCTGATCTCCTATGCCTCCACTTTGTCCTTTGAGGCCTTTGGGACCCTAAGAACAATATGTGAACATTTATCAGCACTAGCAATATGATATGTGTAAAGAAATATGGGTATATCAAATGTAAAATGTATCCAGTCACTAACTCTCATGCCAGGGTTTCCACTGTCTCCGGAGAGTCCAGCCACTCCACTTTTACCCTGAAATATAGAGAAGATGCATATTAAAGCCCATAATCATACATAAACCAAAGCACATCACATCTTTTTCACACATCGACTCTTTGGTGGGAAGACAAGAAGCTCTCAAATCTGTGTGATGTATTACATATAAAACACAAAGACTTAATGACATAATGTAATATAACACACACTTACCTCTTCTCCATTAATGCCATCAAGCCCAATTTCTCCAAATTCACCCTAAAACACATTTACAGTTGTCAGATCATCAGTCCAACATTCTTTGCTGACAGTAGAATAATGACGAGTTCTCCTAAGAGAACATACTCACCTTTTCTCCTGAGTAGCCACGAGAACCCTGAACAAAAGGAAAAACAGTTTTATCCCATTATATTAAATACAAAAAAATAATGTTGAATATTTAAAGTAAGACATTTGTTTAAATTGAATGTTGAATGTAATATCAAAGCCTTTACCTTGACACCCCTTTGCCCAGGACATCCCTGGAAACCCTGAGTTCCATTCACACCAGGAGGACCTCTCTCTCCCTGTCATTACAGAATAAAGACAATACATTACAGAGACAGAAAGTACATTTGAAAATAAAATAAAGTTGGTAAAAATATATATATATATATTGATTAACATTGTTTGAAAATGGTTTTATAATGATATATTAGGAAAGAAAGATGGAAGCATCATCAGACTGTGACGAGGCATTCACACTCACAGGCCCTCCCTCATCTCCAGGATGTCCTTGGCTTCCTGTTAATCCCGGACCACCCTAAAACAGAAATTACCAAAACATTAGCTTTTGAAAAACAATGATGTTAAGATAAGAAAAAATAAGATGAGATGGACCGTTATTGATCCCCGTAGGGAAATTCAGGTGTTGTAGCAGCAACAGAATAAGACAGAAACACAGATAGTACACATGGGATAATAATAATACATACAAATAAAATAATACAAATAAAATAAGATAAAATAGGAGTAAACATGTAGTAATAGTATGAATAGAAATAACAAGTGAATGAAAGTGAACCGGTGAATGTGCATACCTTTGTTCCTGGAAGTCCAACTGCTCCTCTGTCTCCTCTGGTGCCGGTACATTTGCACGGCACTGCACAGCACTCTCTCTCTGCAATATTGTCCTACACAGCAAAAACCCAAATGTTAAGTAATTCAATGTTTAATAATAACGCTCACAAAATACTCCCATCTAACTGAATATAACTCACCAGTTCTTCCATCAGCTCATAGTCCAATTCCATGACATTGACTCGTAAGGGTCTGGTGTACCTAAATCCGCGACCATATTCCAGCAGCAAAGCCTCCTCAAATTTGGGCACCCGCTCGAGCCCAACTAGAATGAAACTGTTCACTCCTGTTTTGTAATTAGAAGAGTTTAAGGAACATTGATTACTTACTCACAAGTTTAAGGATAAATAGTCATTAAGGACTGTTGCATCATCTGTGTACCTGACATCTGAAGCTCCTCAACTCCTTTTTTCAATTCAGCGTATTGGGCGTCAATACCATCAGTCAGATGAACAACAACCTTAAGTAGAACAAATACAATCAGTTTGACACATCCTTACGTTCTCCATGGGTCTATTGTTTAGTACATTTAAGATACAAATATCCAGATGATGTTGCCTCTTTCCTGGCCTTTATATTTGGTATGTCCAAATACAGGGTTCAGCTTTTATTTGTTACATAAATGTTGATTAAATATGAATGAAGATTAACTTGGAGAATGAAACAACTGAACCTGACATGAAGCAGTGTGCTGGAGAGAAAACCTCTTACTAGAGCTCTTATTGTACAGCGGTGTTATAGTGTGGAGGTTCTTGTCTTGTGAACAACGTTTAACAAGTATATAAACTGGCTACAGGAAGCACTTTCAGCATTCCAGCTTGATGCCATCAAGAAACTCACTTACTTAATGTTAATTAGCAAAAGCTTACATTTCTTAACAACAACAATAGCGACTGTCAGTGCTACTACAATAGCTACTACAGGTTGCACACTGCCCTTTGCTGATAAGAAAGAAAGAGTTAGGGTACGTTCACACCGGAAGCAGGTAGACGCAAATTCATTAACTCATGGTTTTTAATAACTAGTATCAGTATGTCGTTATTTCAGCATAATTTTTAAACATGTATTACAATTAAATCACAAAATATGTTCATTTTGTTGTAGTTGGTATCTAACATAGTATCTACATGGAGATAAGCCACGCCTCCTCGCTAGAGAGTCTAGTTTGAATGACGTGAGTAAACACAACTGAAAAGCGATGCAAATGTTTGCATTGCGTCTGGTGTGAACGCACCATTAAAGTCTAGATAACAGAATATATTATAACTTTTACAAATTTGATTTTGGCCTGGCATATCTGTTGTTAAAACTGTTTCAGTAACCAACCTTGACAACGCTGTCCTGTCTGGTTTTGAACCTATTGATGTAAGCTGAGATGGTTTTTCCATTTAGGACAAAGGGGCCACGCCTCTGTAGGGCTTTGAAGGCCTCAAAGAGAACTTGATCATTTTCTGTAAAGTCCAGCTGAATAGGATTAGAGTTAGAGTCCATGGCCAGCATGCCCACTTGGACAGACGGAATCTGCCCGGATGAGCAACTGATAGCTGCCATTTTGGAAATCCTCTTCAGAATGGCTTCCATCCTCTTCTGGAGGCTGGTCTGAGCACTGAAGATGTCTTGTTCAGAAACATCAAAACCCACCAACACTTCTATGCTGCAGGCTGTAAGACAGGGCATGTGTTATTAGGCGTTTTGGCTACACCACAGAAACTGAAACGTTTACATTTTAGCTGCAAAATGTGAAACAGCTCATGAAAGGTATCACATGAAAAAAAACAATATATCTTACTTTTAGTAGATTCTGGCACCCCAACACACAACTTCCCTTTCACTTCATCATCCAAAGTCTCCAGGATTTGCTCATTCAGCTCGGAAAGTTCCTGATAGGTGCTTGCTCTAGCCACAGTGGAGGACTCGCTTGCTAGGTCTTCTAATTCACTCTCAATGTCGCCCACTCCTACAGCAAAGACTCTCACACCTTTTTTCTTCAAACCAAGAGCTGCTGTTTTTCCATCATCAGCTGAACGTCCTCCAGTGATAACCATAAGGATCTGAGGAGTGCCATCATCCATCCTACTGCCTTTTTCTTTGGTAAAGTAAACATCTTGAATGTGGCGAATGGCTGCACCAGTGTTGATTCTACGTCCACCTTTGTATTCTGCTCGGCCAATGGCACTTACAATGTCTTGCTTGTTCTTGTATGTGTTGAGGTAGAATACATCAGTAACATCTGTGGTATAATGCGCCAAGCCGATCTGAAGGTTGTCTTGCTCATTGAAGAACAGATCAATTAGGTTGGTGATAAACATCATCACTTCATTGAAGTTGTCCCTTCCCAAGTTAATGGAGCCATCCACCAAAAACACTATATCAGCCTTTTTGGATGGCACGCCTGTTGATGCTAAGAAGAGAGAGGCGAAATTGGTGAGTACAGGGTAGAGAATTGTAAGAACAGGAGAATACATGTAAACAATGTACTCATTACATTGTGAGACCATGAGATATTTAGGAATGTGAATTTTTTTCAACTTACTTGGATATTCTGTGGGTAAGTCATCAGCGCTGGTTCTCAGCCTTTCAATAAACCCCTGCTGGATTGAAGGTAGGCCAGGGAAGTTAGAAACCTGAAGGACATCAGATGAGGTGGTGGCAATTTGGCTTAGCTGTTTTCTGTCAGCACCAGCTGCTCCAACACCAATGCAGTTGACCCGGGAGCCCTTAAGCAGAGGTCCATAAAGAGCAACATCTTGGCGGGAACGTCCACCTGTGAGAACCACAAGGTGCTGGGAGGCTTCAGGACGAGCACCAGCAGCGGGCTTTAACTCATTCTTTATGACGTATTCAATGGCATCAGCCAGATCTGATGACCGGCCACCCATCTGACGAAGCCTTTTAACAGCAGAAACAACAGCTGGCTTGTTGTTGTGAGAATTGAGTGAGAACTCTGTCGTTACTCTGTCTGCATACTGGACAACAGCAACACGCACTTGATCAGGCTGCACATCGAGTTGTTGGACAATGTTGAAGATGAAGTCACGGATATGTGCAATTCCAGCAGCACCTGTATTGTCTGAGCCATCAATAAGGAAGATGATGTCCTTTCTCCCAAGATTTAGGGTTGGGCCTGCACATTAAGCACAGAGGGAAAATGAGACATACTTAATTTTGAAATATATTATTAAATGACTGAAAAAATATTTACGACTTTAACACCACTCCTTAACAAAACTTAGGTCTGGAGGCATGCAGTAGTGGATGGGTGAACACTGCCCTAAACCCACTTACTACTATGCCCTGAGCAAATTATAAAGACATGTTTAAGCAATGTTTTATGAGCATTTGAAACTTGAAGTAAACTTAACCATGAATATATGAGATAGTATTTCTTACCCAAGTCCACTGGGGGAGGAACATAACTGCTGATGATGTCAGTGGTGGATATTGTTTTCACTGAATTAATGAGCTGTGACTCCACGCTTGAAAGCTGCTGGAAACTGTCAACTGTGTATGCCAGTTCAGGCCTCAGGGAAATCTGTCTCAGTTCATCAGGGTCTGCATTCCTTGAACCAATTGCAAGAGGTGCAACCTGGTTTCTTTTAAGTTGGTCAGCTGCAGTGGATACATCATCAGAAGATTTGCCACCTGTAACTAGAATCAGGAACTGAGGCACACCATCCTCGATGCGGCTACCTGCTGATCTCTGGTAGATATTTCTGTGGACATACTCAAGAGCACGACCTGTGTTAAGACGGTTTCCACCTTTGGTTCGCAGTTTCGTCACAGCCTGTCGTACCTCTTCTTTGGTAGAGAATTCATTCAGAAGAAATTCTGGCTTTGGGTCATCACTGTACTGTACCACTGAAATTCGGACCTTATCCAATCCTACATCCAGCTTTTCCACAACTCTTCCAATCATTTCACGGATGGAAGGGAATTCACTACGCACTGCTGTTGTGCCATCAATCAGAAACACAACATCCCTCTTTTCTCCTCCTGTGGGTACTGGTTGGATTACTGCTCCAAAACAATGCAAGCACAGTAACAAGGCAACATTACTTATTAGAGTGTTTCTAATATACATGGTGTAGAAGATATACAGTATGACTGAGAAAGTTAATAATCATGTAAAAAAATAAGGCAAATGTAAAATAACATACTATAGTAAAGTATTGGATTGGGGTATGTGAGAATGTTTAGGCAGTAAATCAATGTATTAAACCATAGAATAAAAATTACCTTCAATTGTTGGGAATACTGGACGCAAACTGTTGATGTCCTCATCTGACAGCTCAGTGAGTGTGGTGATTAAGTTTTCTTGGACTGTGTACAGGCCAGGCAGATCATCTACACTGAAGGCAAAGTTAGGCACGTATGACACCACCTGAAGCTCTGTAGGGTTGACATCCCTGGTCCCAATGGAGAAGGGAAGAACTCTGGATTGTTTGAGGGAAGATGCTGCGAGATTGATGTCATCTGTGGAAGACCCACTTGAGACGACAATAACAAACTGTGGTACACTCTCTTGCTTCCTGCTACCATGGGCAGGTGTCAGAACATCTTGATTGATAAACTGCAAGGCCTGACCCAGGTTACGTTGTCTTCCTCCTCGATGCCTCATTTCCCTGACCGCATTCAAAACACCTTGTTTGGTTTTATGTTTGTTCAGATACATGTCAACTTGGGCAATGTCACCATACTGGACCACGCCAATCCGGATCTTGTTTTCGCCCACATTGAGAGTATCAACAACCCTGCGGATAAACTCCTGGATGATGGGAAATTCCAGTCCAACACCATCAGATCCATCAACGAGGAAAACGACATCCTTCCGGGGTCCCTGTGTCTCACCTGAAAGACAGAAATAAATAAAAAAGATCATTAAGAATATACATTTGCTCAAAGAGAGAATGCAGCTGCTAGCGAAAGAAAGAATCAACTCATAAAGACTCTTGTTTGAGTTTGCAAGATAAGCATTCCAATGTAGGCTTTATTTCCTGAGACTCAGATTCAAGAGTCCTCAGAATCAAGCACTGCACTCTATTGCGAAACTTCTACATCTTCAGTAGGCTGCAGATGTTCAAACATATGAATAACGAATTAAGAAACAATTAGCCATGTTGGCTGTGATCACCCATAACACACAATATTAAAGACAAAGTTTATGCAAAGTAAAATATGTCAAATGTGTAGCATACACACATCTGATTCACCTCTGATCAACGCGATCAACTTTACGCTGACTAAATAGGATATCAAATAAAAAAAGATTAAAAAGAGTGAGAACTCTGCTCATTCTGGTTTTTCAGCCATCATCTAAATAAGGTGAGAACGAGTGCTTGGAGTATAATACATTGCATTGAGGGCAAACAAGTCTGGTGGACTTTTAAATTCAACATACCAAGTGTTTCTTGGGAGAGCTGAATGACAGCAGCCTCCACCGAGGACTGAAGTTGCTGTTGGATACTGGGAAGGTCA
>CALSBZ010000180.1:252585-278808 GCA_943591055.1 Gobionotothen gibberifrons
ATAGATAGATAGATAGATAGATAGATAGATAGATAGATAGATAGATAGATAGATAGATAGATAGATAGATAGATAGATAGATAGATAGATAGATAGATAGATGTTAAGCCTTACCTAATGCATTTTGTGGTTTTAGCCGTGACTGCTGTCGAGGCACTCTTTTCACTAATGCGGCAAGTTGTTGATAGATGCTCCCAATATCATCAAACCCGAGCACAGAGAAGGCATAGGTAGGGTTATGTGCAATCATTTGGAGCTCGATTATGTCTGAAGTTCTTGTTCCTACACAGAATGGAACAACTTTGTCCTGTTTTAGAGCCGCAGCAGCAATTGCAACATCATCTTGAGATCTTCCCCCACTCAACAAAATCAATATTTGAGGGACACCGTCCTGATGCCGACTTCCAGAAGAATCAGCAAAAGCATTTTTCCTCACGTAGTCGAGAGCCGCCCCAGTGTTAAGGGGTCTGCCTCCTTTGTGGTTCAACTGCTGGACTGCAGCAAGGACATTTTGTTTTTCATTGTAGGTGTTCAAACTGAAATGTGTCTGTGGATCCCTGCTATACTGGACCACAGACACACGGTCTTTGTTCTCACCAACACTGAGTGTTTCTACCACTTTTTGGACAAAGCTTTTCATAGCTGGGAAGCCGTTCCTTGTGTCATCTGACCCATCAATTAGAAACACTATGTCTCTTTGAGGGGACTCTAATTCAACTAGAAAAAAATTGGAAAACCTTGTTTAACAATTAAACATGTACTGCACAAGCTACAATATATTATGGTGCAATAATTACACATTAGATAGTTGTAGAGGTCATAACAGCTGATATTTACTAGGATAAGCAAGGTGTTAGATCTAATCAAAATGTATACAAATGGTAGATGAAGAATGTATTCAGATACTTGAAACTAACTACAAGATAAGAAGAATCATATTCCTCTTTCAGAAATGAAAGAAGTAAAAGTTTAAAAGAAAGATTTAAATATTCTCTAGCTCTAAATTAGTTGGTCAATGATGTGATATCATTGGCTCAAGATAGAGCTTAAGAATAGAAAGAAGGGAGATGTTCTGATTGGCTGTCAAGAAAAGACTTGAAGGGAAAAAGGACGAGAGCCAATCAAGAAACAGTACTTCAAGGAAGTTGACTCGCCAGTGAAATCCAGTGAAAAATGTTTGAGAAACATGAAACTGATCAGCTGACATTCTTCAGAAGGTGATGCAGTTTCATTGCAATTCAAACTATGGAAAATAAAGTGCACTAAACCAGCGGAAGGTCGCTTCAACTCTCAAATGCAAATATGGGACACGTCTTACCTATAACAGTGGGGGGCTCAATTTGTATTTCAGCCTTGACAAATGCAGAAATCTCCGGCTGAATAGACAAAAGTTCACCAAAGACAGGAAGGTTGAAAAGAAATCTGGAGGAGAAGGCAATTCTTTGAAGCTCCTCCAGCTTACTGTTTTTCATTCCAATGGCGAAAGACAGAACACCGATTTGTTTTAGGTCTAATGCCGCTTGTGAGACATCGTCATTGGACTTGCCACCGGTCAGTAAAAATAGAATCTGAGGGACTCCCTCCAGGCGTCTGCTCCCAGATGAAGGTGTAAATACATGGTCTCGCAAAAACTGTAGAGCATTTCCAGTGTTCCGAGGTCTTCCTCCTTTATGCCGGAGACTTCTGACAGCGTGGATTATTGCTTTTTTTGATCTGTGAGTTTTAAGGTTGAAGTAAACTGTGTTGTCATTACTATACTGTACGACCGACACCCGAATCTTATCTTCAGCAATTTCCAGATCTTCCATCATTCTTCTGATGAACTCACGAATAGCTGGTAGGCCATTTCTGGACTCATCTGACCCATCAAGGAGAAACACTAAGTCCCTCTTATTGCTGCCTGTGTTAACAAGGTGATACATGGATAGAAAGAAAAAGGATTCATCGATTGACGATCAAGATTTTCTAAGCCTCAAGTAGATTCATCAGCAAGAAAGAAGCTCAGAGGAATAAACTGAGCCCAGAAAGAAAGAAGAGCCACTGCTCTGAAAGTCTTATTTCAAGCTGCAAAGAACCATCTTTTTATCAGAAAGATGTATGATAGAATTTGCCAGTAACTTTTATGTCGACTTTTTGAAAGACATTTGAAAGAGTTTCACATTCTGGAAAAGCCTGAGAAATTAGCTTTTTCATAAAATGTCAGAAACTTGTCAGAAATTTGCCAAAACATTTGTAGTCGTTCATCCTCTTTAAATGAGTAATTTGACTAAGAATTGTATTTAAATATTAATGATAGATATTATGGAGTATTAGAGAGAGTAAATCATTTTATTCTGAAGACAAAGAACATTATATCGTACTCCAAATGTAGGCATGTAATTAAACATGGAATTCTTACCTAATAAATCAGAGATTCCAGTCATGGTTTCCCCAGTCTCTTTGGTTATGTTCAGTATAGCAGCAAGTTGTGATTGTGCTGAGGGCAACTCAGAGAAATCCGTGACTTTGTATGTGAAACCAGGTTTGTAGGCAATCATTTCCAACTCAGAAAGATTTGCATCTCCCACTCCAACCCCCACTGACACAATGTCATGCTCTTTAAGGGCAGACGCTGAGCTTCTCACATTATCACTGGATGGTTTTGTAATTAGAACAATCAAAATCTGGGGCACTCCTTCTAGTCTTCGACTGCCCGTGGAAGAAGTGAAGACACTGTGCCTCACAAACTGGAGAGCTCCCCCTACATTCAGGTGTCTCCCACCCTTGTGTCTTAACTTATCTATAGCATTTAGCATGTCATTCTTTGTCTTGTGAGAATTCAGATAAAAGTTGACATCAGGGTTAGCAGCGAACTGAACCACAGACACTCTGTCATGGCTCTCACTGACAGAGAGGCTCTCCACTATGCTCTTAACAAAGAGCTTTATCTCTGGGAATCCATTTCTTGTGTTATCAGAGCCATCCAGTAGGAACACAATATCTCTTTTTGCAGCATTGCTTTGTACTAAGACACAACAAATAATATTTAGTTATCCTGATAAAACATCAGTGGAAGATACATTTTTCATACAGAAGATGTTGCATACTGAAGAACTCAGAACAACATTTAGCTTACCTTGCTGTAGAACCAGGGCCAGCTCTTCCCTTGGAAGGCTCACGTAGTTGTTGAGCTTTTGTGGTACAGTGCTAAGCTCACTGAATTCCCTCAAATTGAAGGCAAAGGAAGGGTTGTGCGAAATGGCCGCAATCTGCCTCGGGTCTGCATCTCTGACACCAACACCAAATGGTACGACCCCGTCTGTTTTCAGCGCTCCTGCAGGATCCTTCACATTGTCCCTAGATCTGCCTCCAGTCAAAACGATGAGAAACTGAGGGACATTTTGTAAGGAACGGCTACCATGCCTTTCAGACAAGATGGTATCCTTCATGAATCTAAGAGCAGTTCCTGTGTTTAAGGTTCGTCCACCAATCAGAGTCATTCCATTGACAGCTCTTATTACCTCATCTTTGGTTTGATACGTGTTAAGGTAGAACGTTGGTGTTGGCCTCTCACTGTGTTGAACCACTGACACTCGCACTTTGTCAATCCCGATGTCAAGTGGTTCAATTACTTTAATGATAAAATCCCTGATGTATTCAAAATCTCCACGAACACTTTCTGTGCCATCAATGAGAAAGGCAACATCCCTTTCCCCTCCAGCAGCTGAGGGAAGAAAACAATCAGTCAACTCTTTATGTATGTCACATTTAATCATTAATATCAACAGAAAGATAAAAAAAACTCACCAGGTTCATCAGGGAATACGGATGTCACTGTATCTGTATCGCCAACCACTGTTATCAACTTTGGCATGATGACTTCAGCTAGAGCTGGTAAACTAGAGAAGCTTGTTTCATGGTAAGCCAAATCTGGAACAAAGGCAACATTCCTCATTAGCGCTTCATCTGCTTGCCCAGAGCTGACTGTGAAGGTCAAAACACCAGCCAAAGCCAATTTATCGGCTACAGATTTGACCTGATCCTGGGCTGGACCACCGGTGATCAGAACCAACACCTGCTGGACTCCCTGCCTCCTGCGTGAGCCAGTTGATACCCTGAACATGTTTTCAAGGGCATAATTCATAGCAGCTCCTGTATTCAGAACTGAGCCTCCGGAGAGTCTGAGTTGAGAGATTTTATCCACAACATCTTGCCTGTTGCTGTGACTGTTCAGATAAAATTCAATTTTCGGACGGTCAGCAAACTGCAGGAGACCAATCTGGACTCTTTCAGGACCTACATCCAGCTGGTTGACCACGTTGATAATGAAGTCTCTCATGAAAGGAAAGTTACTGCTGCCAATGTAGGTTGAGCCATCCACAAGGAAGACAATGTCTCTGACCACTAGTCGAGTGTGCACTGTTGTTATCTCCACCACTAAGAAAAAGCACAAAAACAAAACAAATGATCCTCTTTGTGATACCACTTACATATACTTTCAGGCTTTTGAAGATGTAAAACAATTAGTGAAACACTAATAATTAAGACCAGTACCAAAATGTAGATTACAAAGCAATCCGTAACACCTTTATATTTTCATTCTGCTTATTGTTTGCGTACACAAGGCTAGCCGTACTCCACAGACCATACGTTTTTCCCCTAAACTATGTTTTGCCAAAAGGTGTTTGCTCTCACCCATCCACTCCTCTCTCTTTCGCCCAACCAATATTCTGGTCACACACAGTGTGCGGTCACTTGTGATTTATATTCAGTATCTCAATCAATCGTGTACAAGGTCAACAATTATTTTAACAATTTTTATATTTTCAAAACGCATTTGCTTTAAAATCATTTGAAAGGGGAGGAGTGATGGTGGCATTTTAGGCAACTGAATGCTTCCATAACAAGATCAGTATCAAATGAAGTACTAAAAAAAGGTATCAAACTAAGTGATCCGTATTGCTTACATTTACACAGGTACAGTTATCTTTTTTTTTTAAACAATACTTATTTCTTTATGTAATAAAGTTGATTCTCTGCTGAAGTCGATGTATGTGTAAGTATTAACTTGTTTTGATCATGTAAAACATGGTGCAAGTCATCACTTAGTTACATTAACATTATTTACTTTAATTATGTTCAGCATTTCAACTTTGAACACATTTTGCGCAATTCTCAGAGCTATTAATGGTCAGAATCCATTCTTTGTGAATATGCCCATCAAAGTGGTACACTCATGGAAGGATTTTAAGCTTCATTACATCTGAAGCCAAAATAATTGCGTTAAAAAAATCCTGTTTCCTCCTTGTTCTCTTCAAAACATGGACTTAAAATTGCTTACATTTAATTATTTTCTCATGTTTCATGGAACAATTTCTTTCTCCAAAAGACTTACTTTTTTTAGGTTTTCTGATCGCGGCTGAATTTGTTGTCAACATAACATTCTAAAATGTCCCATATGTATTGCCACACAACGAAAGGCAAGTAAGATTTAAATGGATACTTTTATCATGCAGCACACTTTAAAGTTCAAAGCATCTGCATTCATTGTGTCCACTTTTTTCGGTTGTACTTTAATATGTCAATTGTTATATTTTAAATGTACTTATTTTGTTCATTTAATTATTATTAAAAAACGTACCTGGCTCCGTGGGTTGTTCAGTCACCACCACCCCAGCTAGAGTGGAGAGCGCATCAATTATGTCCTTTGGGTTGCGAATCAATTGCCGGAAGTCCCTCATATAGAATGCAACGCTTTCAGCAAAGGCTATCTGCTGCAGCTCCGGCTTCTCAGCCGTTTTGGAGCCTGCAGCTAGAGTCAACACGCCCAGTCTCTGCAGGGCCAAAGCTGGTGCTTCCACACTGTCACTGGACTTTTTACTGGTCATCAGTAGTAACACCTGGGGTATCCCCTGGTTAATACGACTGCCCTTGTCAGGCCGCAGCATATTTGTCCGCACAAAGTCCAAGGCTGCTCCAATGTTAACGGTCTGTCCAGGTCTTGGTTTGATAGAGCTCAAAGCTGCAGTTAATTCCTCCCTGGATCCATAGGAGTTGAGATCCATCTCAAGTCGAGGGGCATTGCCGAACTGGGCCACGCCCACTTGAACTTGGTCTGGACCAATCGGCATGATTTCCACAAACCGCTTGATGAATTCACGCACAGAATTGATGATCGTTGCACCCATTGTACTATCGATTAGGAAAATGATGTCTCTTTTTCCAACTGCCAGAACTGAAAAGAAAAGAAAATACATTAATAAGAGAATACTGGTTCATTTCCAACACGTTATAAATAATACATATGTTAGGTCTGAAGTATAATAAAAGCCTAATAAGTATAGTCTGTTAACTAACATTGAGAAGAAGAAAAAAGCTGTGTATTTTCATAAATATGAATTAAGATTTGAAATCAAAATCAAACAAGAGCGTTTTTTTATTTGATGTTTTAACCACTGCCGATGGACAAGATGTGTTTTATAGAAAGCATAAATCAAGCTTAGAATACAAAAGGTGGTTTTATTTGGTCTTATTATGGATTAATGAATACAATTAAATTAAAACATACATATATATTGGTGATAGCCGTGATTTTGATGTCTTTGTCGTTTGGACTGTCCACACAATTTTTCAAAGCCTAATATACATGGGACATTTACTTGAATGTGTTTTTTCCAACAAGTCCTCCAACTCATACGACCAAATAGGCCGATTGTTCAGGCCCAATCATTACGACCAAATACGTCCTATAATTACGTTTTAAAGTTTTCGCCCTCTAGTGCTCCCGTTGAATGCAAACGTTACAGATGGTCGTTTATTCACAAATAACCCTCTCTGTAAAATCCTAAATTGTAGGATAGTTTGGTCATTAAAACGCGTTTTGATTAGATTTCTAGTGAGAAGTGCAGATTGTACTTTTAGAATCCACGTCCAGTCGATATGTAGGATCTATAGTTTGATAGATATTACGAAGATGATTTGAGGTATGCGGCAGCCTCCATGTAAAGTTACGGGTTGAAAACAGTATTTCCGGTCTCAACGTTTTCATAATAAAACCAATGATCAAATGATTTAACAGTGATATCTGCAGTACTCATCAACTAAAAAACATCAGTATATCCTTGTTAATTATACGACATTTATTGGTTTAAATTGTGTACAATGCTTTTGTGTTTTTCCCATAGGTTTTTCTCTTTCGATTCTGAGAGACACCTTTCTTTTTTCAGAGGTTTTGATAGGCTAAAACATCGCCACAATGCATGTCGGGATATGGTGTTTATCCGATGAAAACATTTTTAAAAAAATAATAATAATACTTAATTCCGAGTGTTCTTGCTTTTCTCTTTGGAAGTCATCACATAACGGCATTGTAATACACGGTTCGGCTGCATTAAATATTATATATCTGCCGTAGATATTTATTTATAGAGCCCTGATCAGAAGACCTTTTGACAAACTGTAAGAAATGCCGCCAAAACTGAATAAGTGACGTGGATCATAAATATATTAGCAATTAAACAACATCTTCCATTTCTTTTCACACAATACGTCTCCTTGCAGTATCAACACTAATTCGGCTGACTTTTATATTTGATCCAATTGGTAGATAGGTTATATTTACACCATAACGGTGCACAGCTGATAGAAAGGGATTTTTTTGTAGTTTTTAAAGATATTATTTACTACCTTTCCAACTCCTCATGAAGTTGACTGTTACAGGTCGATACAGGTTCATGGTACAATGCACAAGCTTCAAATCGAGAGACTGAAACTGTATTTTCCTTTACCGTTCTGTTTTAATTTCACAACAAAGTTAATAGTCATATTATGTTTGATATTATTATGTTTTATTAACTACACCACTGGTTTTTTAACCCGCGCCGCCTAGTGGTTAAAGCACGTTATTGAATTTTGTTGTTGAATACGTTTTATTTGATGAAAACATTTAAATATTAAGAGTAGCCTACATACAAAATTGAAAATATCAAGAAGATACTGTAGTGATCTCTACAATAAAACAGTTTAGTGCAGGACGTCCAAAGATATTAACACGAGGATGTGCAAAACAGACAAACTAATAAGGCTTTATTTAAACATTAAAGATTACTTTAAGTTAAGGTCTTCTTTTGAATAAGAAAAAAACGTTGGGGTTATCCACAGATAAATATGAAGTCTGACAAAGTACTTAACGTCCAATATATTGCATAGTTTATGTTGGCACTTGACAATCACCTTCCCTGAATTTGAATCAGGTGTAACTGAAGTCTGATTTAAGGGTTGTTTATATTTCAAATCATTAATCAGAATCTGAAAAGTAACTCAAATAAATGTAGTGGAGTAAAAATACCAGGTTAACCTCTGAACTGTAGTGGAGTAGAACAAAGTAGTATGCTGCTGTAACAAAAACATTTCCCAACTTGGGATCAATAAAGTATCTTATCTTCTCTTATCTTAAGATGATCGATGGCTACTGCCATATTTGCAAAATTTGCCTCTGAGTCTTGACAAGTGCATGTTTCAGGCTTATCAATGAACAACAGGAGGGGTCAGAGACACACACATAGCTGGGGATTATGGGTAGTGTAGTGTCTTGGGAAACTGTAGTGTCTAAACTCCTAAAAAACGATTTGTTTCTCTGAATCGAAGGTTAAAAACACAAAAGCATTGTACACAATTTAAACCAATCAATATTGTGTAATTGACAAGGATGAACTGATGTTTTGTAGTGGATGAGTAATGCAGATATCACTGTGTAATCATTTGACAGTGAGGGGAATATATCCAGTTTTATTTTGAAAACTTCGAGACCGGAAAAGCTGTTTTCACCCACGCTAACTTTACATGGAAGCTGCATACACGTTATCCTCATCTTCGTAAATATCTATCAAACTATAGATCCTACACATCCACTGAATGTGGATTCTAAGAGTACAATATACGCTTCTCGCTAGAAATCTAATCAAAAAGCATTTTAATGGCCAAACTATTCTACAATTTAGGATTTTCCAGAGAGGGTTATTTGTGAATAAACGAATCAACGGGAGCATGTTGTTTCTTACACGACCACTAGAGGTGCTACACTTTAAAACGTGGCTATGGGTCGTAATCTAAGCTGCTTAAACAATCGACCTATTTGGTCGTTTTTTGTAGGAGGACAGGCTGGTTTTTTCTCACTATTGTCATATTGCTGGAAATGTCTCTTTGTTATTGTAAATCAAGAACAACAGTATTAAGCAGGGAGCATTTTGCACACATCATTATTTACTTAATGAATCCCTTTTTGGTTGCAGAAACGTATAACTTCAAACTGTTTAAGCTCTATCGAATAATATATTTTTAGGCTATTGTAAGGTCAAAACCTATTCTTAAAGTCCATCCAGCTTTATTTTTTAAACATTGTCTTGGTTCTCTTTACAATTGGTTAAATTAACTTTGTGGATCTAGACATTTGCTGTAGCTTAGTGACATTTTGAAGACAGAACATTTAGATAAGCTTCAATGTATTACTTTTAATGTGTTTTTACCATCTATGTATATCTTACCTTGCACTTTGTCCATTACCATTACATTTATTGTGAACTCGACAGGGTTTTTTGTATTATGTACCCTTCCAAAACCCCAATGCCTCGCCAACATTTACAGAGAAGTTACATACCTTCTGTGAACTCATTCTGAACTATAATGGTGCGCTGGACCACCCCGTTAATGTACGGGAGCAGCTGGTCACCCATGCTGGCCACTGCTCTGAAATCAGGGGCTGACAGGACAAAAGTCTTATCTGTAGCAACTGTTTCCAGATCAGCAGAAGCCGTGTCCCCAACCGAAGCGCCGAATGTGATAACACCGGCCCTCTTAAGGGCCCGGTCCCCGGCACCAGTATCATCTGTGGATGGCCCAGCACTGATAACGATCAACATCTGGGGCACACTCTCGTCTGCCCTGCCCCCAGCTGATTGGCTCAAAAGGCTCTCGGCCACTTCCTCCAGGGCGGCCCCCAAGTTAGACTCATCACCCCCTGAGTAGGCAAGGCCCTTCACCGCTTCCACGACTGATGACTTGCTGTCATAACTATTTAGATAGAACTTTATATCTGGGTCGACGCTGTACAGGACCAAAGCAACCCGAATAGTGTCCCTGCCCACATCGAGGCGCTCAACGATTCTCAAAGCCAAATCACGCACATAGGGGAAGTTTGCTGCTCCAACGTTCTCTGATCCATCAATTAAGAGTATTAGGTCAGCTGAATCTTGTGCTTTAAGGAGAGAGAGAGAACACAAAACAAAATGGAACTTGTGAAGGTGTTAACATGGTGAGACAGGGACAAAGAATCCAACAAAGAAGTGTTGCTAGCATTTGTCAAGTAACATTTAGAGTGAACAAATCAATCAAACATTGCAAAAACATCATACTGCATGTAGGCTGAACCAAGGAGACCCCCCCCCCCCCTTACTTTGTCATTATCAAACCAGTGGTATAGGATGAATTTATTTAATTCTTCACATTCTGTATGTGGCTAAAAACTTAGTTTTTATAGCAAATCAGCAGCAATTACAGTTTAAGAGACATCTGATTTCCTTCAATAAGGTACAACTAAATGGTCCGTTGCTAGTGAAGCTCAAATTGTCAAAAAACACACCAATATCGTTTGACCGTTACTCAATTTAATTCCCAGAACTTGGTGTAAGCAGTTTTAGGTTGGTAGGTTTTCATTTTAAAGTTCTGGCTTTATTCTGTACCCAGGTCATGATTCCTGACTTCTGGAAAATAAGCCTTGCTGGTCAGTCTTTTATTGGTACTTTGAGCAACGGCCAAATGCCATCTAGTTCCATTATTTTAGAGAAAAGTCTTTCATATGGCTGATAACTCCAACACCGGGCAACTAAAAAAAATCTAGATTGAGAAATAAAAAAATATGTAATTTTGACGTGTAGGATTGTTAAATTAATGATTAAATGTAACTTTTATGATCATTTTTGATTATAAAAAATTGCAAAGGGACAAGAACCAAAACATCTATAAATGGTCAGACATTTTTTGGAAGTCAGAACAAAATAAATTAAGAATCGAAGGGTATATTACAACCTCATGTCTAAAGGAGGAGGATATTGCGTGTGATGTGTCCCTTCTATTATCTCCATTGTGTTCAGCCATCCCATGCAGACTCTTGTTATGGACCTCAGATAAAGTGACCAGTCATGACCCTGTGGCATATCCTTGGTGCCTACAAGTTTACAGTACTTGAGAATATTGTACATGATTTAATGTAAATTAGTATACATTTGTATATAAGAGATGTTTTCAATTGATTTTATTAGGAATCATGTATGATTGTCAGTATGGTTATTTATTGTTACATATTGCGTATAATTTCTACATAACACATATTCTCAAAGTACTTCTGTAGGTCAAGGATGAGTCCGAGCAGGTTCATCTCTGTTTAAAATACACAACATGAACATATCTTACACAGATAGTCATTGTGACTGATAAAAACAAACATAAGGCAGGACACATAAGCAGTGGTGCATGGTTAGCTATTGTTAAAAGCTCATTGGTTGATTTTGAGATGTGATGTCATCCTGGAGTCAATTTTCTTCAACGAGTCTGAGGTGTCAGTATTTACATTTAACAATTGTATTTCCTACTCTCTGTATTGTGTCCCTTAACCCAAAACTGTGTTGAATACAAAAAGGCTTTATCTTAAAAAAGGTGTTTGATGCCAACACATAACATATAACATAAATATATACCAGGTTTTAAAGCACCTGGAAAGATGTTTCCCTTTGCTTATATATATATTTTTTCTCAATCCATGCTCATTATGTCTTTGCATAGGCATATGTATGAATCAGTTTACACTCCAATTGAAGATGCTGTAGGAATATCAATCACATGCGGTTCTTATTGTGATTCTTAAAGCAGTTGGGACATATTAAGTGTGATAAGACAAAACAAGTGTTGTTAATTCCGCAGTCGGATGGTGAAAGGTTATTGTGGTTAAACATATTGATTGTGTTAATAATCAAATCCAGTCACGGCCACATATGCAGCAGCTTCGTCCTGCACATGTAGATATATTAGTAATGGTAGTGACACTGGTCCCATTTCATTACCTGTCCCTCCTCCAGCCAAGGGGGCCTCGTTTGCCACAGGACCCCCCTCCCCCCCGAGCGTGTCACTGCGTCGCAAAGCCCCACTACTAAATCTTGAATTATATTTCGTAAAGTCATAAAAGTGTCTACACTGAATACATGAGTGTTGTGGGGCTGGCTCCCCATCTCCCTGAGCTCCGAGTCAACCGCATCCTGAACTCCAACCGCCAACACCTCCACGCCGGCCAGCGGCAGCACCTGGGCCGGCTCCGCTACGTAATCCTGGGACAGGCCGTCTGTCAACACCACCACCACCTGGGCCGCACCATCGGCTGCACGGCTGCCAGAAGCGCTGATCAACTGTGTGCGGATCAGATTATCCAGGCCGAAACCGGTCCGGTTCTGACAGCATCATTCTGCTTTGTTTATCAAAGGCATCTAACTGGAATTCTAACACCCATGAGGCCTCTAAATGTTGTACAATATTGGGAAACACATTTTGAATTCAGATTGATTTAATTCTCACAATGATCAATATTTAGAAAACAACACTCATTAGAAAAGTGTTGTTCGACATTCATGGGTTTTTCTGAAGCAATTCATTTCGGAATATATGAACTGGTGCAGATTATTTATTTTTAGATGAGCAAACATGACAATGACCAAGCAGACAGATGATCTGACTGCGGCTGAGATGATTTACATGGATTTACCTTCCTGAGCCTCAAGGTTGGGGAGGAGTCCTGCAAACAGGACGCCCAGGAGGACACAGAGCGGGACCACCTGATGCCCCCTCATCTTCTAGCACCTAAACAGCAAAGGGGACGCCTGGGAAATCAGAAGCAAACATGATATGAATCTTAAACAATAGCCACAAAAACGTTCCACTTTAAATTAGTCTGCTTTTGTAAATTATTATTATAATATTATTTTCACTGCTTTTTTTCAGCCCACGTTTATTAAGCATTATGAACTCAAACTGCTTTTAGCACTGTATGATTAGTTAGAAGCAATCATAGTTATTCAGAATGCTTTAAAACAAAAGATAACTTTTTTAAATTATTTCAGTGTTATGGTCTCATACTTATTTCTGGCTAACCGACATTTTCGTTGCAAGCACATGACTATAATGCTTTATGAAAAAAGACTACTTATAATGCTTTGTAATAGTATGCTGCATATCTTAAATGATTATAAAGTGTTTTGTGGCGTTGTGAAATTGTATATTGTGTTACAACTATGGGAATGATAGTACACCTTGATCCTCAGTGAGTGACAAGTAATTATGAAGCATTAGGATATCTGACCTTTTTTTTCAAATGCTTTATGATGTGTTGATTTATTTTTTATAGCAATATCGGTATTAATTAGTGCTTATAACTATAACTGTACAGGGCTGTAAGCATATTACAACACATATATCCATAGGTTTGTTTAAAACGAATCCGTCATAAAAACTAAGCTTCCCTTTTTCATACTTTCACATACTTCTGGAGTGGTTTGGTGTCACGGCTTTGGGATAGGGATATGCTACTAAAACAGTTGTGCTTTTTGATACACTGCTTCTCGAAAAATAACACACAACATTAAGTAACATTTTTGGCCTGGAGTGCTACATCTAGTCTTGACACACCACACATCTCCTGTCGGTATTTGCAAGACTATGAGATCTCCTCATCTTACATATGCTAGTGTTACCATGTCCTTATCACACTGTGATAAGCTTTTTTCACTTTAACAGGCAAGCATGTCCATCCTACTAAAGTTTGCAAACATGGTATAAAGTGCGCTTTTTGGTTTTGGTTTGTAAGTGAGGGAGCTGAAGCATGTGATGGCGTATCAGAAAGCTGTGGTGATAAAAAAAAAAAACACCTGTTAACGCTACCAGCCAATGTGCTTTAGTTATTACCTTTGCTTGGCAAAGACTTGATTTTCCAACTCACAAAATAAACAGTTTTTAAGAGGGGTGTTGGACTGGAAAGTCCAGTTTTACAGCCGGGGTGTGTGTTTGCTTTTCACTCAGATTTTCCCTCATTGTGATGTTAAGCATTGTCACAGGAAATGAAGGGAAGGTCCCAAATGGATCGCTACTGAGAAAGTATGCATACCTGTGCATGTGTGTGACGTTGAGAGGAGATAGAGAAATGTTTCAGTTTTTTGTATATAATTATTTAACCATGAATATTTCAAACATCTAATCTATCTCTTACCCAAATAGAATTCCATTTTATGTAACCTTCAATTTCAAGTTGCAAACAAAAAAGACCTCATCAGACATCTGCTTTAAAAAACAAACAAACACACACACACACACACACACACACACACGTACACACACACACACACACACACACACACACACACACACACACACACACACACACACTCACTCATAATGTCCTAGTTATAAAATCCGATCTCGCAAAGATAGATATGGTGATTCAGATGTTGACACTATGTACTTAAAGACTCTGACTTTCTGAACTTTCCCCAAGTTAACACGATCACTCTAACTCTAACCCTAATCAATACCCTTGCCACAAACAGCCATTTTAGAAGTAAGGATATACTTCCTCCATCACTAGGTCAAAACCTCATGCTGGTCCTCACAAAGATAGAAAGCCAAGAGGACACAGACACACATACACAGCTATTACATTTCCCACCACCCTGAGGTGATAATGTGTGTCGCGGCCCAAGAGCAGCCAGAGAAATTACATTTGAATTACACTGAAGTAAACTTAAAACTGCAAAACGCTGATCTCAGAATACCAAAAGCCACTTAAATGAACCCAAACACAAAGTGAGTGGTTGACTCACCCCTTCTCTCTGACATTTGGAAAGATTTACACCCAAGCATGTTAAGAATTAGATATAACATAAAAGGGGGGAGGGGGTTTAGGGTTAGGGAGGTAAGCAGCCCTCAGCGTCCCAGAGGAGCCTCTCTAAAGCCTCTTAAAGCCTCTTACACACCAAACTGACACCAAAGAACACGTCCCGACGGAACGTCGCCTCACGTCTCCTGCGTCTTGGCCATGTTTCGCACTGGAACACACCGCCAACGGCCAAGTTGCACATACGAACTGCGCTTACCAGCAGACGGCGGTAGTGTGTATTCGTCATTCAAAAGAGGCAACAACCGGAAGACAGACTGTGTGATAACCGAGAGAAGAAGAACAGACTGCGTGATATAAACAAACAACAAATAGCGTGAGCGTTCCATTTTCACTCTACAGCGAGAAGCTCATGGGGCTTTCCTGAACCTGTGTCGAGAGCTGGAGTTAAAGGAAATCTCAGATTTGCCTTCTTAATAGTTTGTTTGGGTCCCTCACTTCCGATTAGCTGTTCAGCTAGCGAATCAGTGCATGAGAAGCGAAACGGAAGAGAGGGAACCAAACAAACTATTAAGAAGGCAAATCTGAGATTTCATTTAACTCCAGCTCTCGACACAGGTTCGGGAAAGCCCCATGAGCTATATCCCTCATAATTTGTGCTTTCTCTGATGAAACCCAGCAATAATTTAAAAAAGATATGCTGTCTATGGTGAGTTTGAACCTCTTATGACAAGCTGTAGGCAGACTCAGTGTTACTGTTAGAGTATAAACAACACACATATGATCGAGAATGCTCAAGGGTACCCCCCCCACCCAGATGTATCCTGCAGGTCCAGGGATCTGGAACACTGTTTTCCTAAACTGTAAGTTTCCTCCAACATTGCCCCAGAGAATACCAGGGGGGTATACTACGAAGCAGGATGTTCTCTTAGCCGGCTAACTTCAGGAAAAACTCCGGCTTTCCGGTCCTACGAAGCTGGTTCTCTTTTTAGCAGGCTAGATCTCCATGGTAACTTATGCTTAGCGGCTAACCTGGGGGGTATACTACGAAGCAGGATTTTCGTTTAGCAAGATAACTTCTGGGATTTCCGGTACTACGAAGCTGATTCACTTTTTAGCGGGCTAGATCTCCATGGTGACTTATCCTGGAACCTAGCCTGTGCTCCGACGCAGGATATGTTCAAGGATAAGGGATCAACTGTGCGGAGTTCTTCTTCTTCTTTGCTTTAATGGCGAATCGCTTGAGCATATATCGCCACCTACTGTTGATTTATTAAACAGCCCGTATTGTTCATGTAGAACAGTGTTCACGTAAGCCTGCACATTGATTTTATTTTTGTAACATTACGTAGCCCACAGTCCGCGGCACTGTGAGTGTATCACATCATAATATATATATTTCCTTATCTGAGTCAGCTTATTGAGCCGTATTTGGCCGTGCAACGCTTACAGAGTCACATAGGCTACTGTATGCAGAAGTATTATTTTAAGCAACACATAAAGTTGACGAAACACTCGGAGCATATCGCCACCTACTGTTGATTTATGTAATGTATAAACTGCCCGTATTGTTCATGTAGAACAGTGCAAGCCTGCACATTGATTTTATTTTGTATTAAATGTAACCGTTTCAATAAGGATACACCTATTACAGGTTGAGGTAGAAACCATGGTGGAACAGCTGATAACAACAGTGTGCAGAGTTTAAAGCGATCAAGTCATATTACAGGATGAAGGAAATACAGTTTAAACTGCCGTTGCAGTTCAAATCACCGACTGTGTGAACGTGAAAATGAATAGAATATCACCTCCCATCTTCAGAGCAATCTGACTATTATAACATTAGCTTTAAGAAAGCTTACTTAAATATCTGCCACAACATAAGTAACCGAATCAAAGTAACAGTACAGTCCGCATATCACATCGTATCATATATTTCCTTATCTGAGTCAGCTGAGCCGTATCTGGCCGCGCAACACTCACAGTGTCACATACTGTATGCAGAAGGATTATTTTAAGCAACACATTAAGTTGACGAAACACTCGAGTGAAATGTAATTAAAGTCAGATCGTGTCTTAGACGGGGCAGTGATATCATAAAACTGTTAATGTACGCATTCAAACACTTTTTCTGTTACCAGCTGTATTCACCTTGCAGGTGCAGCGATGTGGCTTTTATCCTGGATAAAGTGTTTGAGTCATGGATGTTTAAAGTTTAACGTCTTCATATTTGTCTAATTATATAGTTGACTTTTGGTGCGCTGTCAGTACGCTTCTCCTTGTTTGTGATTGGTCGAATGCTCCAAATACCACCCCTTTCATGTGAACGCGCACCTAACTAGATAGGACACGGCTGGCTTGAGCGATCCACTTGATAACCCGTGTCGTAGTACCGTTTAGCGAGAGCGCGTATGTTTTGGATTAGGCCAACCGGCTAACTCAAACATATCCAGGTTAGGTTGAACCAGCTTCGTAGTACAGGCCCCAGGAGAAACGTTGCCAGTAATATAAACACAACAAAATGAAGTCTGGCACACAGCTAGCTACTGCAGCAATTTAAAACATAAACTAAGAGAGAGGAAATTCTGACGAGTAATACAAATATACATAAGGCCAAATAACACAAGACCAAGGCTGCACAGGTTTTAGAAGGAAAAAAAGATCATGCTAAACTGATCATTCCTTGTGTCTGATTCTTTATCTGGGCCAACAATACATACCAATGTCATTAACTCTCAGTTGTGAAAATGTCCCTGTCTCCTGTGGATTATGTATCTTGCCAAATGCACACTTCAATCTAATTTAAATTAAAATACTTTTTGCCGTGGAGTCAAAGAGACCCTTTCACGGGGATAAGAAAAACCTAGGTCAGCTAGGCTTGATTCCAACAATCCACAGCAGTAATGAATTATAAACACATGGCTGTCATATGTAATGCAACAAAGCAGACGTTGAGTCGCTGTGTTTACACTTGCTGCGTCTTTAGTTTATGCACACAGCACTTTGCAGATGCCAAATCAACTCCAAACTGGGAGGAACCAAACAATAACATGCATGCTCACTTTATAGACAGTCTCATTCAAAAGCACCGACTAAATGAAACTTTGCAAACAACTTTAGGAATGTTGGCCATTCAGAAAAGGACTGAGGAGAAAACTGCAGTTTTGCATCACATATAAATGTTTTTCCAAAGGGAAATGGGTAGGGTCATTCTAAAAGCCTGAGAAGATTGTGAGGATTCCACATAAGACAAACATGTTAAGTGCTTGGAGAATATTGTAGTGTAACAAAAGCTGCAGAGATATCCCTTCAGTCCCCCATTGCTGTCACTATCCAGACAGAAGACCTACAAAAGTTCCTTTATTTCAAGGAAATGTAAGCTCTCTTGGACACTGGAGCAGATGTTTGTGTTCTCCACTCATGGTCAGGTGATTTCAGGTCACTCAAAAGCCACTGCAGAGAGTGCCAGGCCTGGCCAGAGTGTCAACACCAAGGCTTCCCCTCAGCGCCGCAGAGGCAAACACAGCAGCACAGAGGAGTCCTGTTCTCTCTGATACCAGCAGCCAACACAATGACAGCATGGAACGTACACATAAGTGACACAATCATTTATTACCATTTGGGACTCTAAAGTTCTTATGGCAAAATGTTACCGAACAGCAATATTAGCCTTCATATGTGTATGGCATCCTTTTGTATCTTCACCGACTCCTGAACATCTGTCTCTTTAGCTGCTAAAGGCTCTTCTATGTTCACCAGCCAGTAAACTGTGTCAGCTGTTTGTGATTTATCAGACGTCTTCACCAGTGTTGGAAGAAGTACTCAGATATTTTACAAATGCTATGGTCTTAAAATACTAAGTCCACTAAGCAAACGTTGTGATTTAAAAATTCTACTTCAGTATAAGTTAAAAAAAATATTTCATCAAAATACTTAAAGTACAAAAAGTTAAACTACTCATTCTACACAATGACCCGTTTCAGGATCATATAAAGTACTGAAGTATGATCACATACATGTACTTCAGGTATGAACAATGAAACTACTCATTGTGCAGAAAGTGTATTTATATTATCATGGTTATTATATCATTCTGTTTTGGTAAGAGCCTTTCAGTGTAGTAGTTTAAGATAATGTATGTACAGTATGGCATTATATCATATCAGCATACAGTATATGTGTACAAAGTAACTAGTAACTGTGAGTATTCAAATAAATGTAGTAGAATAAATAGTATGAAATACTCAAATGTAGTGGAGTAATAATAATAATAATAATAATGCATTTTATTTATGGGCGCCTTTCAGGGCTCTAAAGGACACCTTACAGAGCATAATTAAAAGGATCACACAGTAATACAAGAGTTAAAAAATAAATAAAACAAAGACTTAAAAACAAGACTTAAAAACAACAATCAGTCTAGAACAATTATTAAGGTAGTGAATATGCCAGTTTAAAAAGGTGTGTTTTTAGGCTGGATTTGAAGGTGGAGAGTGAGTCCATATTGCGGATGTGTTGCGGGAGGGAGTTCCAGAGACAGGGTGCAGAGTGGCTGAAGGCTCTTGACCCCATGGTGGTCAGGCGGGCAGAAGGTACAGTGAGTTGGAAGGCAGAGGAGGATCGGAGGGCACAAGAGGGAGTGTAGGTGTGAAGGAGTTCGGAGAGATACTGTATGGAGGTGCAAGAGTGTGAAGGGCCTTGAATGTGAGGAGCAACACTTTAAAATCTATGCGGTATTTAACGGGGAGCCAATGGAGTTGTTGGAGAACCGGAGTGATATGATTAATGGAAGGAGTTCTGGTAATAATACGGGCGGCTGAGTTTTGGACCAGTTGGAGCTTGCGCAGGGATTTGTGAGGAAGACCAGAGAGGATGGAGTTGCAATAATCAATACGGGATGTAACGAGGGCATGGATGAGGATGGCGGTGCTGTTGGGTGTAAGTGATGGGCGGAGGCGATTAATATTACGGAGGTGGAAGTAGGCAGATCGAGTAGAAGAATAATGTAGCGGTAAATGGAAATAGTTAATTATTCCATTGTTAATAAACAACATGTGTGAGCGAACTCACACGTTGTACAAAAAAACACTAAAGTCATTTGATCTGAAAGGCAGAGTGAGGTAGATTATACAAACAAACAAATGGATAGACTCATACAAAAACAATCCCTCTCAATCACCAGAAGTGTGTACTTGGATTACTAATGTTGCTGTGTTAGAGACGTTTCTAGGCCTCAACCTCTATATAAACATGGTCACCAGGTGCCGGACCGTAAGCAAGCATCCAAGAGGAAGCTACCACAATGTGCAAAATAGGGCCTAAGCACCAAATGTGGACAACACTCATTCCAAGATGAGAGGAAATCTGGGGGTATCTTTCCTCGCTGGGGGGTAGGGGCCAACTTTGTATATTGTTATGCACCGATTCCAAACTGCCATCCTTCCAAACTTGAATCCATATCTTTGAAATTATTAGGTAAAATGTTTGTTTGTAAAAGAATGAAACTGACAGTAGTAACAAGTACTGTACCAGTCTTTTCTAAATGTGTGCCTTTTTATGCTGAGTCATCATTGAATCTTTGTGTGTAATCCAGTCACCACCCAAAGTGACATGTGTTGAAGTAGTGAGCAGTGAATGTTATACAGTAAGGACACCATACTGCTCTGTATACATAACACAACATCTTCAGTGGTTGTATTTACAGTTACAGCTGTCAGTTTGCAAGACAGACTCTGCATGAGCACAGCAGTGTGCAGCTGGACCTCACACACTCATTTATAGCAAAGACCACCCATACATACAGTACACACAAACACACACACACTCATAAACATGCGTATACATAAACACACTCACACTAGCTCACAGTGTGGCGCAGCACAACATTCTATCAGCATCCAGGACAGATGTCATTATGTGTGTGTTTCACCAGTTACAGCGAGCAGACCTGCTAGGATAGGAAATGAGGCGTGGCTCAGTCACCTAACATGTCCATGTGCACAATGTGGTGCTGCCATTGGCTTACATGACCAGTGTGTAGCATTCAGGTGTACACATTTGCAGAAATATAAATTGGGTTTTGTCAGTGTCTATTTGTATTCTGATACTAATTAGTAATTACCCCTTGCTTTCTATAGGTTTAACTAAGCCACTTTAAATGTCCCCTTTTGCATGATTATGGGAGGTTAGTTTGTTCATTTATTTTCTGTTGACCTCTTCTATTGGTCTAGTTATTACAAGTATTGGTTTATAATGTTTTTATTTTTAATGTTTTGAGTAAATAAAAAAAACCAGTTTCTTTAAACATCACCTGTGTCTGCTTGGTCCTGACACTGGAGATGGTGTGATTTCTAAACAGTGCAGTGAATGTCTTGACACATTCTGCCTGATTCTATTGTGATAATATTTATGAATGATGTTACAAATCAACCTTACACATGCAAATGACTGTAATGCACAGTTTACATCAAGCAATTGGAATTTGTTTCATAAAAGCCTAATGTGAAATCACACATTACGCTCTGCTCTAATTGGCTCAACTTCAGCAGCTACTTTATTACAGACTGAAATCTTGTACATATCAATTATAATGTCAACAACTGCTATATAGGCCATTATGTATACATCAATTCCAAATACATGTTTTTATTATGCAAGACATCTCTTTGCAAACTTTAACAAATGTTAAGTCGAGAAATCATTGAAGTAAGTCACATGGGGCTCAAACCTTAGGCTGGGGGGGCCTGCACACCCAATCCGCGCTTCAACTGACCGATGTGACGTGACATGTGTGGCACAGATGAGAGGAGGATCAATGACTAAGTTAAAGAGGGAGGGGGGGGGGCTGTGGCTGTGGCAGTCCCACACAGCTGGAGTGCATTAGTCCATCTGACACCTAGCAGATGTGTGTTCTAGCCCCAGGGCCAAGATACTGTAATCCTTCAGGCCCAGTTCAAGGATTTAATGTCCTGCTCTTGAACTCATTTCCAAAACCTATTCCCTATAATACACGTTAGCCAACTTGGGTCATATCACCTTAACCAATCAACACTCTAAAATGACAAAATGCATCACAGTGTGAATGGTAACTCATCCCGTATATCTCTTGCAATTATAGGCGGTTGTTTCCTAAATAAAGAACATTGAAGCAGTATTCACTGAGATAAGACCTTTCTGAAAAAGGTTCCAACCTTCCAGACATCTGCCTGCCTTCTGGAAAAAAAACACGAGCTGAAGAGAGTGCAGTAGTCATAAAACACACTAATGCTGATTTATATATTTCTATCCAAAAATCCTTCTTAAGAATCCTCCCAGTGCAGCTCTGCCAATAATATATCAGATACTAGCTTCCAACTGCCGCATTGTCGTAACACTGATAGTAAATGATGTGAAAATATTTCAAACAAATCAAACGACTTCTGGAGCGCACACAAGTTTCCAAGTTTGGATTTTGAACCATTACCAAGATCCTCTCTGTATCACAGCAACGGGCCACATGAAAACACAAAACTGTGTGAAGGTGGGAGCTCATGAGAGTTAATCCCAATGTCATTTCATTATGCTGTGACCTGGAAGCGTCAAATCCCACATGCACACAATACAGTGAATCCACAGCTGAACTCCACTGAGCCTGCTCGGACAGTGTTGTAGGGGAAGATTGATGGCTCCACCTGGTTGGTTTAACAGTGCAGCCCACCACCAACCCCGCCCCACCCATTCTGTCCAAAGGAAGAAACATTCCTCATGGTTCTCCTGGTTCTTCTGGCCCGTGTTGTGGAAAACAGTCTCTTCACCCTTTTCCACCGCTGCCCTGGTTTCAGCGAGGGTGTGGTTTAAGCTACAGCTGCAGTGGAAACATGTAACAATCCAACGGCTCCTCTTTACAGCTCACATGTGGATGTGGACATCTCGAACATTTTCAAGAGATTCCCTATTAAGACTTAATGAAAGGACCAAACGATCATTTCATAATAATGAGAAAGTGCTCAAATGTAAAGATAATTAATGAAATGTCTCTTCACATAAAATGCAGCTTATTTGGCAGGTCTGTTGCATTACACCATTCTTCCAAGCACACATCTGCATTCTACAATAGAAAGCGCATCATACATTGACACTACTCATTTCTCTAAAACTGATCTGGGATCACAGTCAGGACTTCAGATGTAGCACATTAAAGATTTAAAATACTTTTTAAAAACTTTTTTTAGTAGATTAGGCTTTCCTCAACCCAAGACCTTCAGAAGAAGAGAAAGATGTACAGATTTCTGAAGAGAAAGAGTATACACTCCACACGCTTCACATTGCTGAGGTCTCCTGCTTCCCCCCTAATTGTGGCTCACCTCTTGCCCTTGCAGCACCCTCACCACTAAAGTATAGGGTTCAGACATGCTGCTAAACGCACACTGTCTTATGACCTATAAGCCAAAAGTTCAGTGCATGACACCAACCATGAGCTACATGTTATGACTAGAAACTTTGCTGTGGTCAATAAACTATTTGTATTCAACAAAGAGTGCAAACAAGGTCAATCCTTACAGAAATAAAGCAAGCATGCATTTCTGAAAAGGAAAGCCGGAATCTTGTTCTGCAAGAGAAATGATCTTGCAAATCAAATATTTAAAACTTACCCTGAGCTGAAGCTGTACTCCACTGTATTTGTTTTTGAAGAAAAATGAAAATCAGTTATATAAAATGACTGCAAGCTGGACTCTTGGTCATTATCCTCCTGGAGAATTCCCCTTTGCTGGCTTTTCCAGCACCTCCCAGAGGAAGGAGGCTGAGCAAAGCTGTGATAAGGTCACTGATAAGAGATGAGCAGAGAGAGGGTCCTGAGTGCAGGGAGGAAATGTCAGAGACAGAAAGAGACAGACACTCTCCCGGCTGCAAACCAGAGGAACTGTGCTGCTGAGATCAAGGCTGGGACGGGACAAACGTTCAAACTTTTGGAGTTCTGCCACCTCTTTCTTCCTCCTCCCACTTAAAGAGAAAAAATAAAAAGAGGAAGGAGGGAAGAGGAAAGGGTGAGCGGGAGAAAGAAGTAAATGAAAACCAGACACATGGCCCTGTTTGGTCTGGATGTGAGCACTGGGTAGGATGATGTCACTAATCTGTGGCAGGATGTTCATCTTACCTTCCCCTACATTCTGCATGTATCCCCCTCTGCGTCTTCGGGGTCCTTTTTCCAACATTCCAGCTATTTGGATGTACATTGCTAAAAAAAGACGTAAAGTAAAACATTATGGTGTTTCCTGACAAACATGATGGAAAGATATCTCACCAAATGAAAGAAAAGTACACACACACATCTCACAAAGGAATGTGCAAGGCAGTGTACTGGCTAAGGCTGAACATGTGAATGCATTAGAGGAAGAGTGAGGACAAAGTGCCACGTTACAGATGTATGTTTCTGTTTTAGATGTATCTGATAGAGACAACACATCACTCCATAAGCATTGGAGTTTATGAGAGTGTAGCATCCAAACTGCATGCTACATAAACCTTGTTTGAAAGATGTAGAGTGTTCAAGCTGGGGAAAATTACTACAGGAAGGATACTTTGAAACTACAGCATTAATTCTCAAATGTGGTGCTGATATGTTGTCAGAGCAGCTCAGTTTGTAAAGTAAGACATCATATATACAAGGGACTTGTTAAAGATGGTCCTCGCAGTGATGAACCTAGTAGTGAGTACCTATCAGCTCAAAGGAGCATTTTAGACCCGTAAAGCACATTGATTTGAGAATGGCTTTAAAGTCTGTAAATCGTGTGTTTCTGTTCATTCTAAGAACAGCAGCTGTTTCCACTGAGAAATCCTCTGGCAAACCAACCTGTTCTCATCCTGACTCGTCATGCATGGTGTCACCTTTTGAGGCTCTGAGTAGCTCTTATACCTCATTCACACCAACGCAACTCCGGTTCACGCTCCGTGCTAGAGCTTTTCAGGTTCAGAACCGGTTCTTCGGTTTAGCTCCGGCTCTTTTCACACCGCCCAGAGTCCGACTGGTGCTGCGTCATTGCGTCATCGTTTGCGTCATGACGTAACCGTTTGCGTGCCTGCTTCATAAAGCCAAACCGCGCGGAAACCCCTCACAGCTCACACCGACAACAACAACAATGGCCGATTGTGCTCTAGCTTCCTCTGTACCTCTTCAGAAGACCAGATTCCCAGTAGGTAGCTGGTCTCTTCAGTGGACCACTGCTGCTTGTTACGTTTCTCCATCGTTGTGTACAAACTGGATAAAACGCTGGCTTTTTGTTGTTGTTCAGTAGTTGATCCCGCCCCTGCCCCCGCCCCCGCCTCAACGTAAGCGGTGCTTTTGCCCTGGCCGGACAATTTTTTGGTGCTTGAAACGAACCGGATTCCGGAGCTAAGAGGCTGCTCCGCTGCGGTGTGAAGAGGAAAACCCGGTGCTTTTCAAGCTCCAGCTCCGAACCGGCCCTGAAACACCGTTGGTGTGAATGAGGTATGAGTGTTAAACTATGATGCTCTACCACACCCACAGTTTTTGACATTTGCAGAACTTTTTTGAACAAAAAAATAACCCAACACTTATGGTCCCCATGATCTAAGATGTTATATTACCCACACAACCACCTGGACCTCCTCCATGGACCCACGGTAGACCACCTGCTGGCACCAAACGGCAGACAGACACAGCAACTAGCTCTTTAACATAAAAGAGCACTTAACAGCTCATTTATCTCAGGAATCCAAAGCAGAGTTCAAAGGAAAGTGAATACATATGAGAACAATGCCGTTTTGTCTTTCTGTTTTATATGTAAAACATGTTAACATCTTTAAATGTCTTTATGATCATATTTTAAAGGTCTCCTATTATACTGTTTTTTATCAATACATTATAGCTCTCAGATATATCCAGAGCCTGTCTCTGATTGGCTGAAATACCAAACAGATCATTGCAGCATCCCATAATCCCCTCTGTTTCAGCCCTGTTTCCAAAGTGCTGATTCTCTGTCTGTGACTTTAGATGAAAATAAGGAGCCCCTCCCCACGCCCCTCTGAGAGACATTTGGTTACAAATAACTCAATGGTGCTCTAGGAGGAGATTCAGTTGATAAGGGAGGGGGGGGGGTTACCTTGGTTGCTGATTGGCTAATGGTTACACAAGCCAAAACATCGTTATGACATCATCAAGTGGCCAAAATCTGATCAGCTCATTTTCAGACAGGTTTTTATAGAAATTGATCAAAAAGAGAGAGAATCTTTGTTCCTGAAACTTTCAGAGTCTCTTTCCACAGAGGGGACACGTGTTGATGTAGAAGAGACATGAAGAAGAGGGGACACATGTTGATGTA
>CALSBZ010000180.1:281201-302677 GCA_943591055.1 Gobionotothen gibberifrons
CACGGATTTACAAAGAACATTGAGTGATGATTAGATAACTATCCCCCAACACGGCATGGAGATTACGTACCTATCCCCCAAAACTGAGAGAACTGAGAGCCTGACGCTGGTGATATTAGTCTGATAAGTAGAGGGCCTGGCGAAACAGCCACGTGGCCATTCCCCCTAAGCACCGTGGCTTTGAGGGTAATGTACTACCTAGTGACTGCTATGTGAAGCCCCGGGAACAGCCCGAAAAGCCATCCCCCTTAAGCACCGTGGCTTTGCAGGGAATATACTACCTATGACTACCTAGTGAACCTGCTATGTGAAGGCCCGGGAACAGCCCGAGAAGCCATCCCCCTTAAGCACCGCGGCTTTGAGGGGAATATACTACCTAGTGACTGCTATGTGAAGGCCCGGGAACAGCCCGAGAAGCCATCCCCCTTAAGCACCGTGGCTTTGCAGGGAATATACTACCTATGACTACCTACTGAACCTGCTATGTGAAGGCCCGGGAAGAGCCCGAGAAGCCATCCCCCTTAAGCACCACGGCTTTGAGGGGAATATACTACCTAGTGACTGCTATGTGAAGGCCCGGGAACAGCCCGAAAAGCCATCCCCCTTAAGCACCGCGATTTCGAGGGGGATATACTACCTAGTGACTGCTATGTGAAGGCCCGGGAACAGCCATCCCCCTTTAGCACCGCGGCTTTGAGGGGAATATACTACCTAGTGACTGCTATGTGAAGGCCCGGGAACAGCCCGAAGAGCCATCCCCCTTAAGCACCGCGGCTTTGAGGGGAATATACTACCTAGTGACTGCTATGTGTAGGCCTAGGAGAGACCAGTGCCAATCCCCTCCGAGCACAGCGGCTTTGAGGGGAATATACTACCTGTTGAGACTCTATGTCTAGGTCTGCAAACAGCAACGATGAGCATTTCCCAACACTATGAGCTAAAATTGATATATAATCTAACCCAGCAACCACCTGGTTTGCAAAACAGAATTCAACAGATATACATTCTTGACATTAAGCATTCACCAAGTTGTGCAAGAGCTCATGGTTGTTGTGCTGAAAGGGTCTCATTCTTGTGAAGCATGACATGCACTGGTAGGCAGAAGATGACCGACAGCCCAGGACTCCTGGGTTGAGGTAAGCAGATAGGGCACTGCGGTTGTGGCTGCGCACATCTTAAACAGTGCTGGGAACAGAGATCTGGGGGGAGGCCGCAGCTTGGCAGATATCACACAGCCTGGAGGAGAACTTTGATCTCGTCAGGGGTTTGCAGCCATCGAATCAACATGGGTGCCGACCCATGTGTCAGAGGGCAATGATGCAGGACGTTCAGCATGGAAGATAAAGGACAAAGAAAACAGTGTTAGCAATACTTTTTTAAGTTCCTTGACCAGAAGTATCAAACTTTGAATGTTTCGAAAACCTGGCGAGGTGACAAACGCCGGCTACTGCAGCAACCAAAGTTACTGAGTGTAAAACCTTAAACACTATTGACGTCACATATGTATGCCACAGAAGGTCTCTGTGATATCTGCTTTCCCTAGCCATGCACATACCCCTATTGAGTTAATAGTCTGCCGGCTTCATCTACAGAAGCTTCGAAACAGGAAAGCTCTTCAGGAGTTAAGCTATTAATACTCTTGACGGAAGAATCATGAGGAGCTAACAGATCAATACAAAAAACTTGCAAGAATATTTCCTCGTTGCGCTTGGGCGCCTATCATTACATTACATTTCATTTAGCTGACGCTTTTATCCAAAGCGACTTACAATTACCAATTACAGGGACATTCTCCCTGGAGTAACTAAGGGCTAAGTGCCTTACTCAAGGGCACACTAGTGGTGTTGTTCCTGGCAGGATTTGAACTCACAACCTTCTGATCTTCAGCTCACCTCACTATCCATTAGACCACCACTATCCTGTTAGTTCATCACCATCAGGTTGCTAAACTCTTTAATAGCGGCACATCTAATAATCCTGGTTCCTTCAGCGCAACTCGGCCTTCAGTGCAGGTTTAACAGCTCCCTTTGGGAGCCAGCAACCTGCTCGGGAACCTTGATTTAGCCTGGTGATAAGGTAATTGACAAACATCTGTAGGGTGAAAAAGCTTTGGAGAGCTGGCACATCACTGGAGTCGATTTTACAGCGTGAAGCCTCCCGAGGCACACCGGCATGGGTGGCCATCTCTGTACGAACTACACACGTGTTTAAATTACAATTAAGATAGGTACACACATCCAGAATTATAGCATATAGAAGGCTGAATCCTCTGGGGAAAACTCTCTCCTTGGTAGGCAATTGAATATACATGGCCGCTTTGGCAGAGAGAAATGCATGGTATTCATAGAAGAGAGAGCCACTGTAATGAGCGAAGTCTAAGATGATGGACAAATAAGTATCGAGCTATTCTTCATTATTCAGAACCACATAACAGATATATATATTCATTTATTTATTATTATTTACTTCATAGTAGTACAACTACTTCTGTATAATTGCCTCAAAATATGAATTACTGCAGACAAAATATTGCCATAATAATACATTGCCTCATGCAGAATTGTATGATATACCTGCCAATATGTGATTCCTAAGTCAGGAATGGCTGCTTCAGGGTTCAGGAAGCTAGAACCAGTGGTTGGAGCTGAGACTTCATTTCCCAGAGTCCTCGGGGGTGTGACGTCAGCGGGAAGCGGAGCAGGAGCATGGATGTATAATAAGAACGCGGCTAACACCGAGTACTTTGCTGTACTTAGTTCCCGGCACTTAGTGCCGCGGCACTTAATACCCCAGGGCACTAAATACAGATAGCGTTCACACCGGAAATAAGTCCCTGGGGGACGTCACTTCTTCTTCTTCTGCATTGGGTTTACTGGCAGGCCGCAAACAACTTCACGGCGTATACTGCCGGCGAAAATCCCCGGCCGGAAGTCCCCGGAGTTGGGGACTGGCTTCAGTAGAATCTGCTGGGACTCCCAGCAGCTTCTCCTGAAGCCTTCCGAGTAAACGGCCAGAACGCCGACACCTCCTCATCTCCACCGCTCCCATGTTTTATTTTGTGTTGTCATAAGTTAGTCTCTCTGCGTTTCTGCGCGGGGCTAATGCTAATGCTAATAATGTTAATGCGAGGATAATACAATGGCGGCTCTACAAAACATTTCAGAGTTTTACGGGGCGTGGTTTGCAATCGCCCAGCCAATCAGAACTGGGGTACTTTTTTTCCACAGGAAAGTGCCTGCTCTCAGCAGGCGCTAAAAATGGGGTGAAAAGTTCCCGGCACTTAGTTATTTTTTTGGTGTGAACGCAACATCAGGGGTACTAACGGAACTAAACGCGAAAAGTACGGGTGAAAAGTACTCGGTGTGAACGCGGCTATTGGTGCTCGAGTTGACTGCCTGAACTAGCTCGCAGGCTTCGCCCCATTAACGGTAGATGGTAAACAGAAGGAGGTGCAAACAGGGTGAATAACACTGAGCACTTTTACCTTGCCTTCAAGCTTCAGCCATACACAAGCATACACATGTCTCTCAATTGAAATCGATTGTGCACCTGAGGATGTCTGCAACAAGTCCTCCAACTCATTGTTCAAGCGCTTATTACGACCTATAATCACGTTTTAAAGTTTTCGACCTCTAGTGCTCCCGTTGAATGCAAACGCTCCGGAGGGTCGTATATTCACAAATAACCCTCTCTGGAAAATCCAAAATTGTAGTATAGTTTGGCCATTAAAATGCTTTTTGGTTAGATTTCTAGCGATAAGTGAGCCGTCTCGGTTCGTTGACGTCCGGCTCCGCCCTTCTTTTGTTATGTTTTTAAACGAGGTTGCGGGGCTGTTCTTATGTTCTCTGAGGGGAGGGTCACCTTCCCACACTCTACTGTAGGATGCGCGCCCCTTGGCTACCAGAGAAATCCAGACTATAACAGTCCTTCTTTCTTGCCTTCAACTGATCCAGGAAGAACACCAGATTCTGCAGCTGGGGAATCAGCTTTCTCAGTAAATATAGCACACGCTGAGGAATGTAATGCTTCAATAGACCATATTTATCATCATAACTCAATTGAAACCAAGGCAGTCAAATGTTTTTAAACAGAGTTCAGGGTTGAAGTTCAGATGCCAAATATTAAGATTTAGACAGGCCAGGTTCAAAAGTACACCAGAGGCCTGCAGAGACTTTAAATCAAAGCCTGGTGAGGTGATGTGCTTTTCTTTCAAGCAGGAACATGTACTGTCCAGTGGTGGAAGAAGTACTTAAGCAATACTTAATTTTAAAAGTACAAGTAGAAGTCCTGCATTCCAAATCTTACCAAAAGTAAAAGTGCTCATAATTAGGGCTGTCAAAGGAACCCATTTAGTTAAATGTTATATTCAGAAATACAAAAGGTTAATTCTATATAAAAGTGCAGATAAACAAAATAATATAATTAGTAAATGTTAAGGTTAATAAACTGATGCTAAATAAACTGTAAATAAAAAACAACGATTGGATTTCTATTGCCCCCTTATTCGAAGCTTTACTGATGTGTCACAATAATCGAATGAAATATCTTCATTTGGAAACAGATATTAATTAATCAGCATTTCATGAAGTTATATTTAAGGTGTTTGATTGACAGCCCTAATATTGATATGTGTATTATGCCCTGGTACGTACTTTCAATTTGAGTCTTGTGAAAGACCTTTCAGTGTAGAATTACGGTGATTAATATTTGTATAAATAACATCCATAAACTCTGAGGGGAAATTATTGCCCCACAAACAACAACTCCCTGCTGAGTAAACTGAGAGCCATTACTCAGCATTTACCCTGAACCATTGAGGCCAATAATGTGGCCTCTTATTCCAGTCAGGTCTCAGCAGAATTATCTTTAGATAAGTTCCATATTTAGACTGAAGCCTCGGCCTGTATATGTCCAGATGGGATGGATACATCCCACTGCAGGAAATGAACAGTAGCCTGGGGTTAGGATATGGCCTCCTGTTGGAAGCACACAAAAGTAACTCGGAGTACCACCCTCTCTGCTGGCTTACAGTACATATTTGAAGTCACCTCTAAGACACTAGAAATCACATGATATTTTGAAAACCTTTATTGTACTGATATATCATTGAGTACATTATGTACAGTAGTACCAATTCTACAGTCAATTGTAGGAGGGTAAAACAACAGAAACGGTAAATATTATCATGAGTCATTGGGTGGTACTGAGTCAAAGTCATTCAGAAAGTGGAAAGTACAGGACATGTGCCAGTCAGCATTTCACCATTTGAGTGAATATGAAAACCACAGAAAATATTCAAGCATGTCCCTTCATTTTATGGAACACAACAGAGCAGTTATAATGATTCAGTGATTAGAAGCACTGTACTATAGGGGGGCGGGGGGGAGACTTGGAGCTGCAGTGGCTGATGCTATTCATGGGGGACAGTACCAGTGATGAATAGTAACAAAGTACATTTACTCAAGTATACTGCACTTCAATAATGTTCAATGTACATAACCTGAGTATTCTCAGTTTATGCTACTTTACACTTCTACTCCACTACATTTGACAAGTTTGTATTCCCTACATTTATTTGACAGCTTTTGTTAATATTTATTTTTTAGGTTTAGATTATTAGCTAATAATACATCTTAATACCAAAATCATAATCCATTATTAAATAAACGTTGACATATATTTATAGGTTAAGATATTTCAGCAGCAATATATAAAGTTATTCTAATTAGCTCCACATTTTAGTAACACAGTACCTTAATATACAGCATATACGATTCTGAAATGGGTCATTACGCATATTAGTGGGTTTTGTTCTTTTGTTCTGCAACATTTGTACAAGAAACAATTCACGACAGGAGCTCCCATTCTCAGACCAGATTGGGGGGTTAGAGTGGGGAGCCATACTCAACCCCCCTGAGAGGAAACAGCAACTTATCTCTTGTTTTATAATAGTTTCCTGTGTTCCTGTGTGCTCATGTTTTGCTCCTCTTGTCTAAACCAATTGGATTTTAAGATAGCTAAGACACCAACATTTTTGTCAAGTGAGCTCATTTTGGCCAGACTGGGTCTTGGCTTTAGGGTTGAAAATAGAATTATGATAAAACTGTTTTACTTGTTTAGGTCAACAGTAGCACTTTCATTACAATATCAAAACTCTGAATTTGATTTGATACAAAGAGTTAATATTTATTTTGTTCAAACTAAATCTACCAAGTTGCCAGTCTTGTGCTGAGCTAAGCTAAGCTAACCAGCTACTCTCATTAGATTCAGAGTCACTGTTAATGCACATTCGGGGGAAAAGCAATTCAGTTATTTCCCGAAATGTCCAACCATTCCTTCAGGGACAGACAGTTATGGTCCTCACAAGTATAGTGTATAGTAGTGCCTGTTTGTAAATGTTTGTGTGTTTTTGCATTCTCATGACTGTTTTGGTCCAACCCAGTCTCACGGCATTTCGTGTTATAGTCACGAAATTAATTGTATCTATTGATTCGTGTTCACCAAGACGATTTTTTTTCGTGTCACAGAACGATTTTAAAAGCAATGTATTTCTATTGGTAGTATGTTTCGTGCCTGCACCACATATTTGTGTCCGTTCGGGTCTTGGAATACCAGAAGCTGTGTGGTTCATAAAAACATTTTCTTACTCAATATCTAAGCCTAACCCTTTTATTTTAAATAGTATAATGTCGGAGTTTTTTTGCCGTCCGCAAGGAAAATAAATGGCTCAGAGCCTCAGAATACTGAAATCTGTATTTTGTTAATCTTTTTTCCTTCTAATTTGTTATTATTTACATTGCTTTTAAAATCGTTCTGTGTGACATGAGAAAAATGGGGAAATCGTGTAGAACACGAATCAATAGATACATTTCGTGACTATAACACGAAATGCCGTGAGACTGTGTTGTTTGGTCAGTTTATCTCTGGGTGTTGCTAAGGGACAGAAACAAGGCCAAAAGTATTTTTACAGGCTGTTTCCTCTGCTGGGATGGCCCCAGACCCTTAAATATGCCAAAAGACTTGACATTCTGTTAAAGTTACTCCTCAAACTGTGCATGTGTTCAATCTCAAGTCATATGAAGCCTGTCTTTTATCTAAATTATTATATTTGTAGTTCTTTTTTTTTTTTTTAGCTTTCAAGTATTTCATTTGGCCATGTTGTTTTGTTTATGAAACAAACAATGGCAACCATAACTCGAAAAACATGAATCTGTTTGGATTGAAGTTAATAATGTACTCTTTCAAAAACCTGTAAAATCACTTCTTCAGTTTTAGACATGCAGAGAGTGAAGGAACGCACACTGAAAATAAGAAATTACAGAGAATTCTTTATATGTTTCAGAGAATCAAAAACATTTGAGCATGATTAACAAAGACTAATGATTGGGGTAGTGAGAACTTTTTTTTGTCAAGAAACACTAAATAGGGAGCAGATAGGCCTTACTGCTGCCAAGAGGGGAAAAAGCAAGCGAGCAATGCTTTAGGCCCATAAGGAGTTATAAAAGGGAAATGTGTTGCACACATGAGGAGCACAGCTGTGGAGCATCCCAGACTGATCCCATGTCCTTTCATTCCTCTACCCAACTCTTATTGGGATTAAATAGATATTTTAAAACGGGATTAACAAGTGTTTAGTATGTCTTCAGTATGAAGTAAATGTTGATGAAATAGCAATAGAAGAATTACTTTCCACGTTTTAAGAATTTCCATATGAGCTTGGCCTTCCATATGCAATTGAAAAAAAATTGCAATGACCTGTGCAGTACTGCAGACTGTTTTCCAGTTTACATTGCTATCACTAGCTCCAAATGTGACAAAAGAAATGGCCTCATTACCCGAGAGCCATGTGTTAGATATATCTAACCGTGTGTTAGATATTTTTGGGACAAGCTCCTATCTAATAAAATATATATTTCATATTAATACATATGATATTAGAATGTGCTTTTTATGTTATCTTCTGCCACTGCTAGGTCACAGCAGGCAGATTGTGACGTCAGCCTTAATCTTTAGGCCTTTCTGTTGTTAGATATGTTTGGACTACAGACAGATATGTTGATGGCCAGCCTAAGAGTCAGTTACATAAACTGAGCCAGAGAGAGTTCTGTGGAATGTACGAACGAATATAGCATGAACATATCTCTGTGTTCTGTTTTGTAATGAAAGTCGAATCCTATCCTAATCTTTAAAACTCTTATTTAAAGTTTTGTAACAATGCATAATGTTCAACAGAACACAAAGTGTAGCCATTATCTAACTGAACTAAAAGAGTTACATGTTATGTGTCTCTTGCACAGGCTTTTCTGGATGAGAGGATTACTAATGCCTTAGAACATTCAAGCCAGCCAAATGCGAAGGAACAAGCCATCTCTGTCCAAATGGCATTACTCTGTTATTTCTCTGGAAAGCCATTCTGGAATATTCCTCTCTTAGTTTTCTCATGGCAAACCTCAGGCCACTTCTCTGTTCTTACAGGAAAACGATGTAGTAACTGACCACACCTTCTTCCCACACCACCCACTCAATCTCACTGGGAGGTAAACTCTAACATAATCTGCTCTGTAAACAAGAAAACATCCCTTTAGTTTATGTTCTAAAGTTACTGTTAACAAAAGTTTTCATTTCGGGAAAATGAAACGAGGGGTTACGTATGGTAACCCTTGTTATATAAGCACAGCCGGAGCCCTCTACTGGACTCTATGGGTACTACCCCTTGATCATATCATACAAGCATTCATCCACTGAGACTTCTATAACCGTAGCCGGCCCCGGGGCGGGCCTACCTGAATGCGCCCGCATCTCACCGTATAAAAGGAGGCCTCGCCTCCTGACTGTCATCCTACACCTCTCTTCAGCGAGCGGCATAGGACCGTCAGGGCCCCGAGTAGAGGGCTCCGCCTGTGCTTAACAAGGGTTACCATACGTAACCCCTTGTTATATCCCTCACCCCGATGTATACACGCGCTGTCGTCCTACTGCGCGTAGCTTTAGAAGGTTGATGTGCCGAGTTTCTGTCAGAGGCCAGCCACCACCTATAGCTCTCTAGGCAGGTCCCCCTCCCATCCTGTCACGGATGCATCTGTGAACACCTTGACGTAGGAGGTCACCCGCCCCAGTGGAGTTCCCCTCCGCAGATGTTTTGGGGACCCCCAGTATTGGAGGTTGCCCTACACCAGGCATCCTCAAAGTCCGGACTCCGGTCCGGATCCGGACCGAACCACAACTGTCTCTGGACTCTGAGCAAATTATATTTTTCATATGTATTATCTGTATTATCTGTGTTATCTGCGAGACATCGCCACAACGCAACAAGTACAAATTATCCACTATATGTCCACTGCAAACAGCGCTCTGCATGTCCGACTGTCACACTGTCTGTGTGTGTCTGTCAACGCATTGGTCCAATCACATTCAGCATCCCGTCAGCGTTTTTTCCCTCCACCAACAGTCTGCGAATCAGAGCATCTGTACTGTAGCTAGTAGCCTAGTTTCACCTACCAGCTGCGACCCCAGTTGGCAGCTTTGTTTTGAAAGAAAAGTTGTGGCTCATCGGACATTTATGAGAGAAAGTCTCTAATGTCCGAGTGCAAGGGAATGTAGCACAAGACGCACGTCTTGTAACCCGTCTTGTAATCGCCGATTTCATTTGAATGGGGGGACGGCGCAAAACGAGAAGCATTCCGACCCAAGTACTGAAGGAATGAGGTATTTTGCGGCTGTACTCAGCATTGAATCAAAACGCACTAAAGCTGTTGATCTTAATACGTTTGTGAGGCGTTTTGCTGAACAAGATGGTAATCACCGCATTCAGCTGTAGCCTAATAGAAATGTCAACTTGATGCTCTGCTCACGGATGAGCATACAAAACTGTTAAGATGATGACCTTACGTGTGTAAATATATTTTTTTCTTTGTGGTGGTCTGCCCCCAAAAAACAGAAAGTCAAATAAGACGGTGTGTAAAACTACACTGCCCAGCCAAAAAAAAGTAACCACTGTGGTGACACCATGTTGGACCATAATTCACCTTGATTGTTGTGTTGCTACACGGACCCTTTAGTGGGAACACCGGTAGCGTTGGCTACGAGGCATGGTTCGCTCACGTGGAGGCACACTTTGCCTGCAGGCAAGTCCGCAATGGGGACTTGAAATATTACCATGTGGTGGCAGCGCTGGGAAGCTCCACTTCATCCAGGTTGGTGGGATTTGTCGCTGCTCCCCCACTCCATGGCAAATATGAGGCGATTAAGGCCCTTCTCCTTAAGACATTTAGCTTATCTGCTAAGGAGAGGGCCCGCCAGATTCTGGACATTCAAGGCCTAAGGGACAGCAAGCCATCTCATCTCATGGAGAGAATGCTAAATCTGCTAGGGGGCGAAGATCCCCGGATTTTATTCACGGAGATTTTCCTGCGTCACTTACCTCCCCGGGTCCAGACGGTGCTGGCCAACACGCCTGTCACGGAGCCCCGTGCCTTGGCTGAGGAAGCGGATAGTTTTTTCCTGGCTACACAACAGCCCGGTGCAGAGACATTAGCTGCGATGCTCAGCGTCCCATCTGCAGTCAAGAAAGCGTGGCGGAGGCCGGACACGGCTGTATCGAGCCGGCGTGGAGACACCGGAGAGTGCTGTTACCACGCACGTTTCGGGACAAGGGCGAAGAAATGCATCGCTCCGTGCAGCTACAAACCCCCGGGAAACGGAGGGGCCGGCGCTCAGTAGTGGCCCTGAGCGTCGGCGGCACGGGCAGGCTCCTCTTCGTCTGCGACAGCATTTCGGGGAGCCTGTTTCTGTGTGACAAGGGCGCTCAACGGAGCGTAGTTCCCGCGTCGAGTGAAGACGTCACCCGTGGTGGGCACGGACCGCGATTGACAACGGCTAACGGTCCCATTCGCACCGCGTGAGGCCTATGTGTTTGTGCATCGGTGGACAACGTTTCAGCTGGGATTTTGTGACAGCGGACATTTCTTTTCCCCTCCTCGGGGCGGATTTTTTGTGTGCTCATGGACTCTTAGTGGACGTTAAGAATAGGCGTTTGGTGGATGCCTTAACGTTTTCTTCCCTCGTATGCACACTTGGCAGCGCAGCGTACGACATGTTTCTCAGACTGTTAGCCGAGTTTCCAGACCTGTCACTGCCCACCTTCTCTGCGCTTACCACTAAGCATGGCGTGGAATACCACGTCACTACCGAGGGGCCTCCTGTCTACGCCAGGGCCCGGCGGTTGGACCCTTCTAAGCTGGCTGGAGCGAGGGCGGAGTTCGCAACCATGGTCGACAACCGACAGTCCTTGGGCTTCCCCCCTGCACGTCGTCCCAAAACCTAACGGCGGGTTCCGCCCGTGCGGGGATTACCGCCGACTCAACGACGCCACTACGCCTGACCGCTATCCGGTGCCGCACATTCAGGACTTTTCGGCGCATCTGCCCGGTACGGGGGTGTTTTCCAAAGTGGACCTGGTGCGTGGATACCACCAGGTGCCCATGCACCCCCTGGACATTCCCAAGACAGCAGTGATAACGCCTTTTGGACTTTTTGAGTTCCTGCGGATGCCTTTTGGGCTCAAGAATGCTGCTCAGACGTTCCAGCGCCTGATGGATTCGGTGCTGCGGGACCTGCCGTTTGTGTTTGTCTACCTCGACTACATACTCGTCGCCAGCGCTTCAGTGCAGGAGCACCTGTCCCACCTCCGAGCCCTTTTCACGCGGCTCAGCGAACACGGATTGATCATCAATCCTGCAAAGTGCCAGTTTGGGGTATCTGACATTGATTTCCTGGGGCACCGCGTCACCAAGGGCGGTGCGGCACCTCTGCCAGCGAAGGTGGAGGCTGTGCAGGCTTTTCCTCGCCCGCTCACAGCACGGTCGCTCCGTGAGTTTCTGGGGATGGTGACCTTCTACCACCGTTTCATCGCCCAGGCCGCACACGTCATGCGGCCGCTGTATGAAGTGTTTGAAGGGCAAGACCCCCGTCCAGGCGATCGACTGGACAGCGGAGGCGGACGTCGCTTTTGCTGAGGTCAAGACCGCGTTGGCTCAGGCGGCTTTGCTGGCACATCCATCATCTACGGCTCCCATCTCCATCACCACGGACGCGTCGGACTACGCGGTCGGCGCAGTGCACGAGCAGTGGGTGGAGGGCGCTTGGCAGCCGCTCGCCTTTTTCAGCCGCCAGCTGACCTCGAGCTCCTGGGTCTTTATTTGGCCGTGCGGCACTTCCGTTTCATGCTGGAAGGCCGGGAGTTTACGGCGTTTGTCGACCACAAGCCACTCACCTTCGCCATGTCAAAAGTGGCGGAGCCTTGGTCGGCACGTCAGCAGCGGCAACTGTCCTACGAACATAAATACTGGCTGGTGATTTGATTCATCAGCTTTGTGATGGAATAAAAAATGCACAGTGCATTTCCTTAGCTGTGGATGAGTCCACTGACACCACTGACAGTTGCTGGTGTTTGTGAGTTTTTATGATGAGGCAAAGGGGGAGTTTGTTGAAGATGTGTTGGGCCTGACGAACCTCAGTGGACACACAAGGGGGCAAGACATTTATAAAGCAATAATGGGAATGCTGAATGAAAGAGGGTGCAGCTGCCTTTATTCATAACTGTGCAGCTCTTACACTGCCACTCTGAGGGATCAAGCACAGACACAATAACAATGAAAACTGCTGCATACAGATTATTTTTGTTTTTGCAACCTCGTGTTAAGAATCTTGTTGCAATTGTTTAAAAGTTTGAATGACCGTAATAAACGGACCTTTGTCTTATTGAAAACAATTTTTTGGACCTTTACAAAGATTTGTATTTGAGTACCCCTGCCCTACACGCTCCGCCGCTATGGTCATCACCAGGGGGAAGTCCTGGCGGACAGACCTGGGCGGTGGACTTCCATGGACGCCGGACCCGGAAGTGCCCGTTTTGTACTTGTAAAACCTACTCTGAATTTGTCTGAAACATGATTTATTAGAAAAATGTAATGTGTTTGTTTGATAGATACCAAACCACATTGTGTTTGTTAGTGAATCATAAAGCATTTGTAAAACTTGTTTAGTTTGTTCGTGAAGCTTGTGTTAACCACAGACCTTATTTCAGGTATCTAACCAAAAAAAACATGACTTTAAGGCGAAGGAACCGGAAGCGGTAAAATGCTGATAATTTTCAAGGACTCAGTCCTGCACAACTCGATTCTGCAAAAAAAGTTGCTCTAGCTTCTATGGCTCCCTCTTGTTCCCACAAAGAGAGGCACTGAATGTCTTTCCAGCACGTAACTGCTGCTATAGCCTGCTTCTGGTGTATCACATCTCCCTGCTGCCCTGCCAAGTGCAGCCGCACAGCCCCCAACCAATCACCACCCCCACCCCCCCGCCTCCAGAGCTTGTCTGACTCACCAATCTGACTGAACAATGCCCACCATTGAACTCTCAATGGTTGTCTTTAATGGACAGCTGGAATCTATTAATGCTTTAGCCAGTAGCCATGGCTACTCCACAATAAATTACATACATACATCTTCATGAATTTTCAGCCGGATTTAAGACGGAAACATGGTGGGCTCTGTCTCACAGTGTTGGCTTTCCTGAAAGAGCCCTTCAGAGTGGCACGTGTTTTGGCTGACTCACCATACCATCGCCTTTTCCACCTCTGGTCTATGAGCGTTATTTACCTTGAGGAGTAATCATTTCCATGATTGGGATAAATGAGTTGGCTTGCTTTACATCTGGGAGTCATTTTAGCTGGTCGGGCTTACGGCCCGTCCACACAGCGGCGTGCGTTGAATCTTTGTGGTGGGCGTGGCTGAAGCTTGGGAGCGCGACCAACAACGAATCACATGAATCTCCCGCCCCGGACATACAAAGCAAAAAAGCCCGCTAGCCTGCTAGCCTGCAGCAGAAGCAGGGAGAAAAGAGAGGGGGAAAAAAAGAGTTAAAAAGTGTTCCACCTTCATTCAGCAGCAGCAGCAGCAGCAGCGGGGAGGCTCTCTCCGTGGTGCTGCGGACCTGCGGAGTACCTGCGGAACTGCGGTCTCTGGCTCTCCCAACATACACGCGGTTTGATTGGCTAGCAGTTGTACTGGCAGATTTTCATAAACGGGATTTGATTGGCTGACGCCTCCGTCGAAGATTCAAAAGTTGAACATGGCTCAACTTTTGAATCTTCTTGACGCGAGCAACGTGAGCAAAGTGTAGCTACGCTCCCCACAATGCAGTTTGGTGAGGCGTGACGTCACCCCATTCAAGTGAATGGGCAGAAGCGTTGGAAGACTCAACGCACGCCGCTGTGTGGACGGGCCGTTAGAGTTTTATTCTCTTATCTGTTTAATGTAGAGGAGCCGACATTGTTTCTCATTTCTGAGGGGTTGAGTAGGGGGTATGCTGACATTTTAGAAATTGATAGTCTTAAACATCTGAGGCTTTAGACTCCTTTAACATGCATGTGATTGTGTGCACATTTTGTTATTTTTTTAACTATAATCAAATTGGAAGTAATATGGATAGTGAACCAGCTGTTTGCAACTGGACAAGGTTTGCAGCCAAACATGACGCATTTCAAAACTCTTTCCAAAAGGTATCTTCTGTACCAGGGGTAATACTAAAAAGCCTTAACTATATGTAGGGTGTACTGTGTGGCCGTTGGCATGCAGCCAAGTGTCTGACAGAGTGGAATAATGTTTAAGCCTATGGATGTTCTGCTCCACGGGGTCACTTGGGGGAGAAGTTATTACGTAATGGCAAGGGCATGACGAAAGTTACAACATGGAGTAAAACAAACACAACTTTGAAAGGGAGTATTTCTATGTTCCATACATGTGTCTTTACACTCGGTGCTGTGCATACCAAAGAACAGCAAATTCATGAAAGTTGTTTGCTACAGGTACAGTAAAGTATTAACTAAATGGTTGTCCAATTGGAAATTAATGTAGCTGCTCAAAGGTATCTTAAGAATACTTTTCATTAGTTAATACCATACCCTAGACCAGATAAAACCAACTTTTCCCTCAAAGTATAAGCGCATTTATTACAGTACAACGCTATCTTTGATTAAGCCAGTGGTTCCCAAACTTTTTCAGTCAGGCCCCCATTGGGTAATTGGAAATAGTTTCGAGCCCCCCTAACCGGCCTCCCACCTAGATTGGTAGGACTATTTGTGCGTCATTGTACAATCATTACAACTCTGCTATACAAGACAAAGATCCAACCATTATTTTATATTTCATTATGGATTGAAAACGAACAAAAGTGCTTGTATTGGCAAATGATCCTTTGCCACTGAAATAAGTAGGCCTACTTCCTTGAGTAGTAGATTTTTTATTTCATTTTGTTATGAAAATAAATGAATCAACATTAGCTACTGTTTGTACTGTACTACAGGTTGCAAATAATCACATCACTATTCAATTCCTATTTCACACATAGCCTACCTATCAATGACTTGGGTCTGCTTGCTTTCGCTTGCAGATCTTCTCAAACCGGGGCTGTTTTTTTGTTTTCATAATATCTGCTGCTAAGATTTTGAGACAGTGGACACAGTGTTCGCTCCTCCCCCCCAACCACGTTAGATGTGAAGCCCCACAGTTTGAAAAGCACCTTTTTGTTAGCAAAAGTGGTGGGAATTATTTTCCAGAAAAAAACAAAAAACACTATTGCATTAAGCGCTCCCTGCAAACAATACATACTCTACATCAGGGGTCGGCAACAGGCGGACCGCGGTCCGGATCCGGATCCGGACCCAGACGCCGACCTATACGGACCCGGGCCTATAATCAATACATTAATAGGAGATTTCAATTTTGACGGAGCGATTCTATTTTAACCGCCGCCGACAGGGGGCGAAAGAGACGAGTGAGCGATACAGGAAGAGAAACACAGAAGAAGAGACGAGAGCGCGGCAGAGAGAAGCGGAGAGGAAAGTGAGTGAAGAGAATAATTAGCGATACAGGGAGAGAAGCGGAGAGGAGAGTGAACAGGCGTGTTAGCGGCAGACAGGGAGAGACACATAATTACACATGGCGCTCTCCAAGAAGAGGAAAGTGGACAGTGAGAACAGAGCTTTTAACCCTGAGTGGACTCATTCATGTTCATCCTGCCCACTGGGAGCACAGAGCCAGTGTGTCTCATTTGTTCAGAGACCGTGGCGCTCATTAAAAGTGCCAAAACGCCACTATGCGACAAAACACAAAGTGTTTGACCAAACATTCCCTCTCAACTCAGAACTGAGGTCACAAAAAACAAGCAGTCTCAGAGCCCAATATGATCAGTCGACCAGGATCAAAATTAAAACTAAATATGGTTCCAGGGCAGGCTAACCGAGGCTAACCAATGAGCACCTGCATGTGTGTATGAGAATGGCCCTGACACCATTTCAGCCCAGATTTAAACTCCTGGCAGGACAAGCTCGAGCTCAATTCTTGCACTGAATTAAAACAAAGTGAGTGAGGGACAGCAATATAAGAGGGAAAGAAAGAGAGACTTTGAAACTGTTCAATTGTTATGATGTGTAAAGACTGATATTGTTCTATAATCGTCTGAAACTGTTAAGTCATGATGTGAAACGGTTAACAAAGAAAAAGGGAAACTCAAGCTGCTGCTACACTTTATTTTATTTATCTAAAATGAAGCACTTTTAAGATGCACATATTTTCAAAAGCTATTATTTATTTTCTGTATTTTATTTGTAAATGCAGCCCGAGAGGAACATTACACATATCCACAGTATTTACTGTATATCTGTATAGTTCCATGTTAATTGACAATAAATATTGTTGTTTATGAATTGTACTTTCTTTATTTGATTGGCAGTCAGTTGTTGATTACATGCAGACGTTGATAAAGCTGCAGGCTACTTCTATATATATCACACTAATTCATAAAGCAACTTAGACATTTTGATGTTCCGGACCTTTGCATGGGGACATTTTCTCTAACTGGACCTCGTTGAATTTGAGTTAAATACCCCTGCTGTACATGCTTACTGTTTTTGACAACTAGTTCAGTGACTATGCTACGCTGCTGCAAAGCTATTCTCTATTCAATTATTACTAATATTAAATGTTTATCTGTATCTGGCTGTTAGCCGTATGAAGACTCATTGCTCAGAGGTTGTTCTGGAGTCTTTCTGGCCAGGACAGAAAAGCAGAATACACAAAACATACTATGTTAAAGTTTACTTTGTAGTACTTAAGTAGGGGTTCCTCAAAAATATGTCTAAACTAAACGCCCCTATTGTTAAATGAAATATGATTGTATAGTAATTTGTCAGCAAATTGAAATTGTTGTCTTTTCCAATGCTGCTATAGTTTAAGTTTGGTTAACTTTAGGAATGACAAATATAAATTGTGTTATAGAACAATGGTGGTCATGGTAAGAAACCATAAGCCGTGGATTTCCATCTGAAAGTCAAGTTTTCTCTCCAGATGCACATCATAATTCCTGCAGATGCTAGAGGGCTCTGCCATTTGAACAGAAACGTGTTCTGATTGGCCATGTGCTGATATGACTGATGGCTCAGAGCATTTAGACTTTAGAGTCTAAAGAGGATTTCCCTTTCCTTTGTCCACCAGTGTATTTCTCTTTTACACAGTAACTAAAGCAAAAACTCAAGAAAGACTAAAAGAGTGACGTTTTTCGTTTTTCCTCTATTTTAGGGAACATCTGGCACGCTGTAACAGACTCATGTGTGCTGCAGCAGCTCCAAAGCTGTCTTTACAATAAGCCTTTGTAATTTGGTCCAAACTGCTCTAAATCGGAAACAAATGCATTAATGGCCAGCAGTGCCCAGCTGGATGTGTGAAAGGAAAAAACTCTAAACATTTTTAATAGGGGATTCCCATAAAGCCGTTGGCTCTATAATCCCATTGTACCACAAAGAAGCTTTGAACATACTGGTATCTCTGTAGTACGCGTATGATGTAAATTAAAAACAATATCAGTGACCACAACACTACCACCAATTAATGAAAAAACATATTGGAAACAGTTTTATGACGAACCAAAACCTTTTCCAGCATTCAATATAAAAAGAACAGTGGAAAGGTATTTACTGCATGGAAAAGCTTTGCAAGATGGTTTGGCTCTCTTTGGTTTTTGGAGCCATGGGGAATGTGACCATTTCCTGCTGTAATGGCTTCATCACAGCCCTGCAGTGGAAATAGACTTTCTTCCTGCTTTCAGATGAACACTTGGGAGGAGGGCCGAACAGCAACGATAGGACGATAAGCTATAAGAGATAATCATCAGAACTATATCAAAATAATGTTTGTCACAAAAGGAAAATCATGCGAGAGAAGAAGACTCAAAAACCACTAAATGGTCTCTTGTCAAGAGAAGAGTTTATAACATTACATTACATTGCATTTAGCTGACGCTTTTATCCAAAGCGACTTACAATAAGTGCGTTCGACCAACACAATACAAACTTGAAGAAAACAGAATCATATAAGTACATCAGGTTTCATAGAGCTAAAACATTTCAAGTGCTACTCAACTGGCTTTAGATAAGCCAGTCCTTTATTAGTATATAAGTGCTTTGTTAGTAATTCTATCGCTCGAAGTGGAGTCGAAAGAGATGAGTTTTTAGTCTCTAACATCATTGAGACTGAGATTGTTTTACTTAAAGTGGACCTATCATCCTATATTTGAAACATATATTGTAGGGCCATACCTAAAAGATGTCTGTGAAGGTTTTTTTTCAAAATACCAAACAGATCATGCATTTTAGCCATGCCTCATTTCGCTCCATTTGCTCTTTTCCAACCCTGTTTTTGCAAGGGCTGATTCTGCTTTTGTGGCAGACTACAGCGCCACTTACAGGCCTGGCATATGTACTACAGCGTCTCCAGCGCTTTTGGGCGGTCTCTCATTCCCCTGATAGGTGGAGAGTTGCCCATATAGGCGGAGCTCCTCGTTTCTGACGTCAGAAAAATTCAAATAATAATCAGCTCCGTTGCAGCCCCGTTTTTAGAGATTTGGGTATGGAGGAAAAGAGAGAGGGTTGTGGTTTCTGACACTTGGTGAGTTCCCTAACACACCGGGGACACATATTCATGTATAAAAGACGTACAAAAGTGCATTTTGCATGACAGGTCCCCTTTAAGGGGCTACGGCCACTATCGGTGCCGTGTTTGTTCTGATCAACCAGCTTGGTTTCCTGTACTGAAGACTCCCTATGGAGTTCCCAAAGAGTCACAGCGGGAATGTGTACGTCCTTGCATTCCTGCCCAATAACCTTAACCTCTTAAGCCTTGGTCCTATTTTTCGGGCCTCAGGCTGGAAAATGACATGCCCAGAATGAATGACTATATCTTCACAACTAAAAGGGGTATATGAATAATCTTGTTATCAAAGCAATGATACACCTGTGAGTTGGCTGTAGAAGTGTCAGAATCAATATAGATGTTGCTGTGTCAGAGTAAATTCAGATGGAACATAGTAAAAAAATGTAAATTCTAATCTCCGCCTAAAAAAACACATTATTTATAGTGAAAACCACCCTTGAATGATGGAATAGTAGCACAGAACCTTTAGGGATCCAAACCATAATATATCATAAGTACCCTGTGTCAGGATAGATGCTAATTTAGTGAAACTTGACTTTCTTTGAGAGGTTTAGCAGGTAGGTCCAGGCGGACTCATATGTGGGTACATTTGGGTACCATCAGTGCCATTTGACCTTTCTCAGGTACCAGACTGTAAAACTCATTTTATTTCATTGAAATATCACTATAGGTATTCATTCCATTCAAATACAACTGGTTTTGACCTTTTTGGAAAATTCAACATGACCTCTATACCTTTTTTCGCAACAAAGCGTAATGGTGCGCCAGCTGGCAGTCAGACCTATGCATTACGCATTGCCGCATCTCTGGAACCCATTGGTCAAATTGGGTGATTGACACCTCTTTGTAACCGTTAGAGCAAATAGAATCGAGGGGCTGTTCATAAATCCATGTAAACATTACCATTGGTCAGTTAAAATGACTCAGATACAGCATGCCCTAAAGCAGACGCCCTGACCTGCTCAACAATATACACCGTTTATTACCAATAAATGTAATGATGGATTATCAGTAATCATTTCAAAGTGACACGGAGACATTGGATTAACCTTCAGCACCGTTTTTATGCCCTTGTTTGTTGCTCTTTCCTGGCTGCTAGTTCAGTGAGTTTATTTTCTTCCATATGATATGTCGTTTGTGCAGATAGCATGAAGTAGAACAATCGATATCGCCACTTATGTGCGCTAGCACTGTTAGCATGTTTTCGTTCAGTTCTGATTTAGACGCTTGGTGTTGGAATTGTGTTTTGTTTAGGTAAAAAAAGTTATTATCGTCTGTTAGCTGAGTTTCTTCCCGTTAAGTGGGTATGCCACATTAATAGGTTGTTAAACGTTAACAAGCCCTGGGATGTTGTTTCTTATAAGATGCTGTGTCTGCACCCGGTACCGAGGGCAATCGGGCTCTAGAGGTTAAAGGTCTCCTATCATGCAAAATGCACTTTTTTATGTCTTCTATACATAAATATGTGTCCCCGGTGTGTCAGTAGTACGGGGCACCCTAGGGGACATGGAGAAGAAAAAGAAATTGATTCATCTTTAGTGTGCAAAACCCTGGTGTATCAGGTAACGCTTGTTACATCAGGTGTGTGACACACAGTGTTGTGCTAGTTACTGAAAACCAGTAACTAGTTACCATTACTAATTACTTCATTTCAAAAGTAACTCAGTTACTTTACTGATTACTTACCAAAAAGTAATGCGTTACTTTGAACAGTAACTTTTTAGTTACTTAAAAAAGGGCTCCCATTAATGCCCTTATAGCCTTCATTTCAGTACTGTTATTGCATTGGAGAATAATACAATCTGTTGATCAACTTGACATGCATTTGCATCACTGAACTCTGCTAAGTACTGTAGAAATAGCCTGTATGTGTTCTATAACATACCGTGCAATGGCTTTATCAACTTTTCCCTGGCTAGCAGTCCCTCGGTTAAAATCCAGCCGCTGTTGCTTAGGTGGAGGTGGAGTGGCGTCGGATGAGTCTGGGTCTGTGGTCTTAGCTACTAGCTTCGTCCCAGCATGTTGTTTCTGCAGTTTTTTCAACAGATTTGAATTGCTGTTTTGGGCAGTAGATAGGATCTTTGACCCGCCAAGACACAACTTACATTTAACTAAAACGTTCTTTTCTTTGTGCTCGACAAAAGTGAAATAGTGAGAATATCTCCAGGCGGAGAAACTCGACTTGAGCTCCGCCGCCGCCATGATAGTCTTGTTAGTAAACACAAACACGCCCACAGCGCGTCTCCGCATGTGGCACAGGAAGTATCTAAGTACAGTTCTCATCTCTGTTCGCCTCGCTGTTGGCGCCGCTCACCAACGTCTGGGAGCCGAGACTATATAAAAAAATAACGGAGTAACGCACCATGTAGTAGGGTAACTGAGTTACTGAATTTAAAAAATAATGCGTTAGAGTACTAGTTACTGCCAAAAATA
>CALSBZ010000180.1:303077-314976 GCA_943591055.1 Gobionotothen gibberifrons
TTATCTTTCTCATACTGCCTGTGCTGCAGCACCTCTTTTCACCCTCTGTCTGAAACCAGAGCACAGTCTGCTCTGATTGGTTAGCTGGCCAGCTCTGTTGTGATTAGAGATGTCCCGCCCCTTAGCCTATCACGTACAATGTGTTGGAGCACTAGCCAATAGAAGTGAAAGTGTTACATAGTGATGTCACTATGTTCCAGAAGTACACAATGGAGTCCAATGGAGGCATTTTAGGCAGGGGGGGGGCGGATTTTAGCCTTTGCAGACCAGTTGTATTCATAGAAACCTATAGAACACACTACAGGAGAGGGAAAACCTCAAAAAGCATAGTAGGGCCTCCTAGATTAACACAAACGTAAAAGCAAAAAAAAAACTGGGATGACTCATCCCTTCCAAATACTGTTTTCATATTTATATAATCCACTGACGTATGCCTGGCATGGTGGAGCAAACAAGGACATTGGACTGCTGGACAGGTCACATGGCTTAAATCAACTACTTTTTAGAGGGGAGGATATGGGATAGTTTCCTTTTGTTTATGAGAGGAGATAATTAAATGAACAAAGACACGTATTTTCAATTCAGTCATTTTGATGTCCACTTTCATTTTAATTCTTTCAAAGTTGCCCTAATCACATTCTAAGAGTATCTTTCTGTCACAATGGATTGGAGCTTTTCTTTCTGTAGACTCAGCACTCACATCACATTAAAGGAACTGTAATGGCTCAGCACATAGAAATAATCGCAACTTTGTTCTCCAAGTTGTAATGTGTATCTATGGAACCTGATCCCTCTCTGAGAAATATGTTGACCCACCCAATGTGCAAATAACATTCTTACAATTATATTATCCCACGTAGTACCCTTAAACCAACACTGCATTGATTATCAACAGAGATAGACATGCATTCCGATGCTGCTGCTGTAACATTACACATTAAAAGCATTGCAATTGTTTTGCCCTACAAGAAATAAAAGCTGATATGAAGACTTTAGATTGTTACAATGTGATGCCTCAAAACTCTTCTAGAACAAGATCCATGACATGTGACTGAGGACTAAAGCCCAATTGGCCTCCACATAACCTCATGACCACTGCACTCTTTAATACAGAGGACATGCCCAAAAGAATTGCATCCAAAGCAATTGATTTAGTATTTTTTAGTTTTTTCCAACATAATTCCATATTCAACACAATGTATTTAATACCACTCTCAATGAGCCCGGACCTTTGCAGTGAGTGGAGGAAGGCGGAGAGGAGGCTTGTGTCCCTGCCTTTCTCCCTCCTGGTTAACTAGACATGTGATTAGCATTGCTGTCTGCTACTTAGTTTGCCCTCCAGCCAGTGTGCTCTGCCTTCGGAGGAAATACTGCCTGCAGCTACTCTCACAACACCAAGGTAAGACATATTTACACACATTGATCTCCCAATGTTGTTAGGAGAAAAACAATTGTATTATTGCCTACATGTGGTTGTTTCTCAGAGACGTTTTAATTTACTTATTTTCTGCTTTTTGTTTCATTTTTTGGATTTCTGCTTCGTTAACTGTCAATGTGCAACAATGTTCTCATTACATTATGTGACCAAACTATGTCTGAAAGTGGTCTGGTGTCAAATTAGAAAGTCAAATAATGCATCGTTTTTTAAGAAAAGGCCAAAAATGCCAAAAAGAAATGTTGTCACATGGGTGGGTGGTCAGGACTAGAAGAAAAGTGTTTAGTCATCTATACTGTTCTTTTTTTAAACTATATAGTAAACCACATAGTAAACTGTGGCAGGTTTGTGTGTCTACACACCTGTTTAAAAGCCTAACCTTCCTTTTGCAAACAAAAGGAATTATTTTATATGCGGACGTGTTATAAATGTGTGCATCAAAATGTAATTTCAAAACACCATACTTCAGCAAACAGGCTATACACTTAGGATTTGTACACGCTGAGGAATAAAGACTAAAATAATGACATAGAAAATATTCTAAGTGTTGTGTTGGGGGAGCATTATGAACACATAGACAAAGATGCTCACACCCGCTAAGCAAATACATGTCGAGCTTTCTGTATGCCTTGGCTATTCAAATATAAGGATTGAACGGTGGGAAAGTAGTAAGTACTATTTTATAAAGCTGGATGAGCACAATGTCCTTCTTGGAGTGTACCATTTAGATGTGAATGTTTCTCTGTTAAACTTGCATGCTTGTTTTTACCATTAGTGCCCAATTGCATAAGCAGAAATCTGATTATGCTATCACTCCACTCCAGTATTTTAAGGCCTGTTGTAAACAAGACAATGATATGCCTTTCCTGAGCATTCCATTGCTGATTATTGATTATGAAAAAGAGTGTTTAGCTGCCATTTGTGTATGAGGAGCATACATTGTGAAGCAGGGCCATGTGAAATGATTTGGGCCTGCTCCAGTTAGCACAGACTGGATTAAAGTCCCTCAGCAGTGTGATGATTGAACTGGGCCGAACCTTCCCAGATCCCAGGACTCATCTCGACCAACGCTCATAACTGATCCATGATCAGAACGGTTATTCTGGTCTGTTTTGTTTTGAGAAAACAGCAGCCTCAAAGACTCACAGCAGTTAATTGGAAAAAGAAAAATTAAAGTAATTGGATGTTTACTGACCGCTTGAGAATGACCTGCAAACACATAAGCTATTTTATACATAAAATAGTGTAATGTCTTGCACAGTGTTGCAGAGAGCAGGCCCAGCTGTGTCAGGTAATGTTAGCATAGCAAAACTGTAGACAAGGAAATATTTACTGTTAACATTTGATAAGGTGTTGCTAAACCTTCTCTCTGCAATGTTGAACAGTTCAAATGTAAACAATTACAGCTAAGAAAGATAATTCCTCCTCTCTTGATCAGTGCAACAAATATATATTTCCAAACCCTTGTCACACAGAACCATGAACATTAGACGACTATCGCTGACCAACGAGTGATGATTGGTGTCAGTCTAACGATGCAACGATGCAACAAATGCAAAAAACTAAAAAATGTTGGTGACCTATTTTTACAGTTTGTAGTGTTTTCACTATAAACAAATCCTCATAGAAAATGAGCATTCATGCAAACTCATGTTAATGTTGCTTTCTCCTCACTTAACACTTTTACATTGTTCACATTTCCTAACAGCTTATTGCATTTCTATTATTGCACACATGTAGCCCAGCACAGGCTGCCAGCTCCCAGGCTCAGCCTCACCATCATGACTGGCACCACAGCAGGCAAGAAGCTGGATCTCTCCAAGCTCACAGACGAGGAGGCCAGACATGTTTGGGAAGTCGTCCAGCGAGATTTCGACCTGAGGAAGAAGGAGGAGGACAGACTGGGGTATGTTCTGAAATCACAGATATCTGCTCTCAACAAACCCACAGAGGGCATCCTGTGTGGTGTCTGCTGGCTTTAGGATGCGCTCATGTGTCCCTTCACTTTTTAAGGGTCAGGCTGCATTGATCAAACTAATTTATTTTGGGATCGGAATCATATATTTATATAAATATATACAATTTCAGAATCAAACAAGTATGAGAGCACTCTCATAATAACGTAACACAATCAGAGACTGGATATATCCCCCCCCCCTCTCCCCTCTCTGGTCGCTGAAATGGGGAATTGAAATTACGGGCCAAAAGTGGTATTTGCAAGTAGGCCTATTAAAAGTAAGCAGAGGACACCAAATCAACGGAGACCCGTCTGTCCGCCGCATCTACGCACTGTACCACACACACACACACACACACACACACACACACACACACACACACACACACACACACACCTGCACACTGTACCACACACACCTACAGCTCCTAAAGCATAATCAGGCTACAGCCGTTGTGTATTTTATTATGTGAAGCACTAAATGGTCTTAGAAAAAAATCGACTCTTTGTTTGTAGATATCTACTAAACTAAAGCAAATAAAGAGAGTAGGCCTGTTATACTGAGTGATATATATTATACACACTGCTCTGCTTTCTGCACGGACCTCACAGCTGTTCTCTCTGGAAACATCGCAACGCGATGAAAGCAGTTTCTAAAATAATATCCAGGGGATGCATGCAGAGCTGTCATTGGCTGAGATAAGTCCGGCCGTGCATCACGCCGCCACCGTTCCCGGAAATGCATCCGCGGAGGAGCCGTGGAGGAACCATCAGTGTATCCTCGGTTAGAGCTCCTCCAGAGAGCTTCCTCGACGCTCGATCCTCGGTCCTCGAAGTGCATTTAGAGAAATGAGATGTCCTTCAAAATGGCGCGCTGAAATTAATTTCCGGGTCACTACCGGAGGACCGAGGAGTCGAGGAGTCGAGGAGGGGAAATTTGAGTATTGAGAAGCCTCTTATGCAAGAGCTGCAGTGACGCGTCCTAAAACCCGGAAATAAGCTGCGCTCGGATTCCCTCGACAGAAAGCAATGGGATTTCTCCATAGGATTTTGGAAAATAGCTGGAAATAAGGTCTGTGGAAAACGAACCTGTTAGATAAATGCACGTTTTGTTCAGCCGGATAATATCCACATGTCTACCCTACTTTTATTATTTTCGAATCATAAATCTAATCGATAGATTTTTGATCGATAGATTTATGATTAGCATAAGTTCGTTCATGATGGCTCACTTCAGTGATAGTGATGACATCGTTGCGAAATTATTAACCGAGTCATTTTCAAGATTGAGTTACAATGATAAACTGGAGAAGGATCAGCGGTCAGAGGGCCTAGGTATAAAAGTCACGGTTCGCCACTGGTTTCTATATTACACCAGATTATGCCATGTTTTCTCAAGTTTGCCCTTTGGAGCAGAGACATTCTATTTTCCTAGATTTCCCAAGGGGAATGTGCATGACAACACTTTAAAGCAGGGGTGTCCAACTCAAATACACAGTGGGCCAACATTTTAAAATGGGTACTGGTCGAGGGCCGGACTGGTTCAATGTTTATTGCAAAACGTAATGAAATGAACTTATTGCACATATTAAACCTGGAACTAACAAAGCTTAAATTATTGCCTATAAAAACAACATTAAACATTAAATAATCAGTTGCATTCATTTGTTATGGCTCTATCTGCAGCTTTTCCCGAGTCATTTCTTATGATTACATTTTTCCACAGGCCAACAACAGCTTCAACAAAACTATTTCCCTCAAAGAAAAAACCAAACATGCCCTGCTGTCGCAAGAAATAAAAGGGCAGATACTTGGCATCTCATCTTGGGTGCAAGTTCATCAATGTTTGGGGTCAGGCTCTGAGCTGAGGAAATCCTCAGGATTGAGTGAAGGTGTGCGTGCAATATACCGGCGGGCCAGATCTAATAGTAATATAAAATTATCCTGCGGGCCGAAATTAAATCCACCAAGGGCCTGATTTGGCCCCCGGGCCTTGAGTTTGACACATGTGCTTTAAAGTGATGTCATGCACGTGCAACTGTGACCAGAAATATGGGATGGGTACTATTAGCAACAGATCATAAGAGACCAAGGCTGCAGCAGAAAAACCCTGAATATATTGAATTGAAGTGATTTGATGAAATCAGCTTTTGAACTTGTAAAATACATTTACTGTAAAACAAGAAGAAAGTATACTGTAGTTGAAAAAGTATATTTGACAATATTTAAAAGCCCAACTGAATTGAAACACTATCCAGAAATGACCTACTTTAGTCTATTCCTGAAGGCTGTCATAACTTGGTTCAACTGAAAGTCTCCAACAGATGATTCAGTCATTTGCTCCTGACTCACTGAGCTACTGACCAAATGTCTCCTCGGCTGTATTGACAGATGGATGGTTTAGATATCAGGCCATGGGAGGAAGAGCTTTAGAGGGGACTTCCTCCTATGCTTGGGCGTGGGATGACCTCTGCACAGCAGCAGCAGCTCCCTAAGATATTAGGAATAGCAAGGATTTTCCACAAAATGAAGAATATTTGCAGTGGCACATTGCTAAAGAAACATTGTCACCATAAAAAGTGTTGAAGGACCCATTGGTTTGTGGTCTTTAGTTTTGAAACCATATATTTGGCATTTTGACTGTTGCAATCTTTGATTTTATAGAACCAACAATGGCTCGAGAGCTCGGTGGAGAAACCAATGGCTGCTCAAGACTTTATCAAGGGGAACAAAATGTTAAAATTCTAACACAAAAACACTTACCACACCCAAAGACTGACAAGACAGTGGTCTCGACCCGCCAGTCATTAGCCCTGGCCTATAGCATACCATGCTAACTGTCTGTGACTGTGGCTGTGAGGTAGAGTGGTCTCCTTACAGAAGGTTGTCAATGTGTTAAACAAATGTGTGTGTGAGTGTGTGTGAATGTTAGTCTCCCTGAGTAGGTGAAAGAGCACCTTGTTAATTTTTAATTAACTGAAAATTACACTTAAACAAGGTTCAAAAGATATACACCAAACAGACCAGAACTCTCCCTTGTGTAAAACTCAAATATCCAACAAACACCAACAGAAAACAAGATCTTAAATACATAGACTAATGACGAGAACAAGACACAGCTGGGGAGGGAAGGAAAAACACAAAGGCACCAGGTGAAGACAATCAGGTGATCAAACAGGAGGGGAAACAGAGACAGGAAGTAAAAAAAGACATAACACTTTAAAAATAAAACGATAGTTACGTATGTCACTACGGTTCTATGAATCCTGGATGACGGCCAGAGGCAGTGCTTAGCAGTGGATATCTTCTGTCTTGCGCATGCGCAGGTCGAATATTTATATCAACAAAGTCACCTGTGACCTCGTATGACCCCGGAAGGCATAAGTTCCGGTGTTGTCAACAAGTTCAGTCCTACGCGGGAACACGAGATTCCGAGTCATCCAGGATTCATAGAACCGTAGTTACATACATAACTATCTTTCTATTTCATCCTTACTGACCACCAGAGGCAGTGCTTAGCACTGGATGACCTATATCAACAGTCACGAGGAAGTCTGAGTACTTGGCCTAGGTGGACTCTGCACGAGAACCACACCCAATGGGTGTGGGGCGGCAACATTCACTCTGTAGTATCTGGCGAATGTGCTCGGGCATGCCCATGTGGCCGCGGCACATATGTCCTCCAGGGGCACACTCTCAAGGTCACCCAAGATGTGGAGACACTCCTGGTAGAGTGGCACTTTACTCTGGGTGGCAAGGGACGGTCATTCACCTTGTATGCCTGGCAATGACGTCCACGATCCAGTGGGACAAGCGCTGCTTTGAGAGCGCACAGCCCCTTCTAGGACCACCGTAACACAGAAAGAGCTGTTCAGACTGACGTATGCCTGAGGTAGTCTGGACATAAGCTCTAAGGGCCTGCACCGGGCATAAGAGTATTGACCTCTCTTCCCCCTCTCCTGATGGGGGATCAAACCATGCCAGGTGGATAGGCCGATTAAAATGAGAGCGTGCTAGCACCTTAGGGAGGAACGCTGTATTCGGCCATAAGGTGACGCCTGAGCCATCTGAGTTCCACCTCAGACACGAGCTGTTCACGGACAAGGCCTGAAGCTTGCTTACGTGCTTTGCTGAGGTGATGGCAAGAAGGAAAGCAGTCTTGGCTGAGAGCCACCTCAGTTCTGCCTGTGACAAGGGTTCAAAGGGAGGCGAGCATAGGGCATCCAGCACCAAGGCCAGGTCCCATGTAGGAGCCCTTGGGACATTCGGGGGGCGAAGCCTCAGAGCTCCCCTTAAGAAGAGGGATACCAGCCTATGGCTCCCCACTGTGTTGTTGTCAACCCTTGCGTGTTGAGCTGATATAGCAGCTACATACACCCTGACGGTAGCGGGACGTGTGGCCGTCGTTGCACTGTACATGCATTGTACTGGGTCCTCATTTCGCCCTTGGCACCAGTCAGAAAACAGTTTCCACCTGTTTTCGTACTGCCTACGAGTAGATGATGGCCTTGCATTGAGAATAGTCCTCCTGACAGGCTCTATGCAGTCGCTCAGCAGAAGGTCGGGCCCTCCAGTGGCCAGACCCACAGTTGGAGGCGACAGGGGTCGGGGTGCCACATCCTACCCTCCAGCTGAGACAAGAGGTCCTTCCTGTTGGGGAGACACCAAGGTGTCCCGCAACAGACTGTGCAGCAGGGAGATCCAAGTCCTGGCTGGCCAGAAGGGGGCCACCAGAAGAAGCCTGTGGCCCTGATGAAGCACTCTGAGGAGTCTTGGTAGGATCAGAGGAAGGGGTGGATAGGTATAGAGAAGACACCTTGGCAATGGATGAGCCAGGGCATCCTGACCCAAAGGGCTGGTCTTCTCCGTCAAGGAGAACCATAGGGGGAAGTGGGTCGACATCTTCGAGGCCAAGAGATCTACCCCTGCCCTGCCGAAGAGACCCCAGATGCTGGTCACCACCTGGATGAAGCCGCCACTCCCCCGGTGGAGGCTTGTGACGGGAGAGGAAGTTGGCAACTTGGTCCTGCTCTCCGGGCAGATACATTGACCGTAGGCTGGCCAGGCAAAGAGCTGCCCAGGTCAGGAGAGTCTGGGACACCTCTAGCAAGCGTGCAGATTTGGTGCCCCCCTGGTGGTTTATGTGATACACTGTTGTAGTGTTGTCTGAGCGGACAAGCACATGCCTCCCACTCAGGTATGGCAGGAAGTGCCTGAGTGCTAGGTGCACAGCTCTTAGCTCTAGCACGTTGATGTGTTCTGTGCAGTCCTGAACAGACCACTGCCCACGAGCTGTCCTGTTCTGCCACACCGCACCCCATCCCGAGAGGCTGGCATCCGTCATAACGGTCTCTCTGCGGAAAGGGACGGAGCCCATGGCCACGCCCCTTGACATATACGACCTCTCCCTCCATGGGGATAGAGTGGAGAGGCACTGTTGTGACACCCTGATTTGTCTGTGCCTGTGCAACTAGGGTCTAAGTGGATGTCGTTCGGCCATCTCTGCAGGGGGCGCAGTGACAACAAGCACAAGGGAGGCGGAGAAAAAAAATGTATGGAAGGGACCTGCCCCTTCGGAAGAGGGGAAGAAGCTGGAGGATGTCGTCCAGGCGCTGAGCAGATGAAGGTTAGGCTCTGAGAGGGGTTCAGACAACTCTTCTCCATGTTCACCTTGAGGCCTAGCCGGGCGACATGAGAGAGAAGTTGAGCCGTGTCCTTGGTCGACTGCAACCGGGATGGTGCACAACTCAACCAGTCATCTAAGTATGGCAGAATCTTTATACCCTGAGACTGCAAGGGTGAGAGGGCTCCCGCGACACACCTGGTGAACACCCTTGGGGAGAGGGAGAGTCCAAATGGGAGCTCCCTAAACTGGAAATGCAGGCCTCTGAAGGCAAAGCGAAGAAACTGCCTGTGATGAGGCACAATAGGCACATGAAAATAAGCATCCTTCAAGTCGACGGACGTGAACCATTCCACCCTGGCAACGGTAAGAAGAACATCCGCTATGCTCAGCCTATGGAAAGGTAAAATCTTGTTGGAACTTGTTGAGTCCCCTCAGATCGAGGATTGGGCGAAGTCCAACGCCTTTCTTCCTTACCAGGAAGTACGTCGAGTTGAAGCCCCTGGGCTGTGAGATGGGGTCCACAGGCTCGATTACACCCTTGGCAAGGAGGACTGACAGCTCCTGGTTTAGGGCGACTTCTTTTGCCGGGTCGCTTATGGTGGTCATTTTGACCCGGCTGAAGGCTGGGGGCCGGCGTTGGAACTGAAGCTTGTACCCCTGGGTTAAAGTGGAAGCCACCCAGGGGTCTGAAGCTTGAGCTACCCAGTAGTCAAGCTGCTGCTGGGAGAAATAACCGACAGCCGTCCCCAGACCCTTAGTACCTTGCCCCCTGGCCTCTGGAGACTCTGGGGGGGGCGACGGTTAGGCACCGGATGCCGAGGCTGCCTTGGGGGCGAGTTAGCAGGGCCGCGCTGGTAGTGGGACGGACCCCTCGTGGGAGGCTGAGGCCCATAGTGGGCACCGGGGTGAGCCGGTGGATGGGATGGATCTTGGCCTACCGGGGGCGGGGGGCATGTCTCTGCGAAGAGCTGAGAACTGTTGCCTGGTCTGACTAGCTTGGACAGTCCGTTCGAGCACCTGTAAGGCAGCTGAACCGAACCGCTCCCCCGGCTCCACTGGGACAGCACGGAGAGTCCTCCTGCATGCCTCTGACAAGGGTGACTGTGCCAGCCAAACTTGGCGAAGAGTCTGGACGAGAGTGGACATCAGGCGCCCAAGCTCTCTAGACATCAGAGCAAACGCTTGTAATGAGGCGTCACTGAGGCTGGTAGAGGAAGCGCTGAGAGCATCCTGCTGCAGGGAAGCTGAGAGGGCGAGCATGAGGTGAGAGAGGGAATTGCCTATACGGCCCATGCGCGCCACTGTATCATAAACCTTAGTGAGCATGGAGTTATTTTTCCATCGGCTTCACTTTTCAGGCCCGGAGATTGACACTTGGCATATCTTCATTCTGTCCACAGAAGTAACCAACTAACTCAGATGGTGACCCAACCTAACTTGCAGTTTAATACATTGTCTTCTTTTAAGCAACCCATATTCCCATCCCACCCAACTGGAGGTGTGAAAACATCGGCTGGTGGTGCCTTCAATAAAACTTGTAAAAGAAAGTTACACAAAAAACAAACAAATATGGACATCCAAACATGGACACAAACATGGATCACTCATAAGAAATGTTTTCCTACGGTAGCTTTCTGAAACTATTGATTTCATGCTTATAGAGTATTATCATCTCCAGGAGGGGAAATGTTTAAGATTAGACTTAAGTGGGATTTCTTGGCCACAAACCTTGTCTTAAATGTTCCAGACTGAGCCTCTTTCTGAATTAATTCAAAAGATTTGTAGAACCCTATTCTTCCATTCTCTATTTAACAGGGCTTGAGTGGCAGGTGTCTTATAAAAGAGACCTTTTAATAGTTTTCTGGTATCCTGCCTGCAGTTCCCAAAGAGTCAGACTTTGGTTTTAAAGACCAGCTTTTACCCATCAATGTGCATTTTCATGCATGAAGTTTATTCTTTAAGATTCCCTACCCCAGAGGGAGGTTTTTTCCTCATGGTGCTATGCAGGATTGTGCTTGTTTGTGAGCTCCCTTCACAAATAAAACACTTTCCTTCTTCAATCTCCTCCACTTAAGTTGCTCACCCTGCCAGAGTTCTCCCTCAGCTATTTGTTTTTCATTCAAATGAGCAGTTGTTTGCTGCTGAAGCAACTTTTTTTCATTCATGGCCTCTGCAATCTATAAATACAGACAGATCTTCATGTGGTTTACATATAAAACTGTCACGTCTAAATCTCGTAAAACCAAATATGTTGGATTAAAGAATGAAGTTGTTTATGTTGGCGACAATTTTTTCTTTGTTTCGCTATAACCAGTCCACCAAAATAACAGGCATTGCATCACAGAAGTGTACTAGATCATTGTGTGTTTTATTTTTTTTTAAATGGTTGAAATTCAAAGATTTGGTTTATGTTCAAATTAAAATTGTTATTCATATTATAATATACTAATTAACTGAAATCTGCATTAGAAAGGGTCTTGGTATTTTTGCAGTGTCATCCCCTGGATTATTTCCAAAAAATGTCATATCTTTATAATATAAAAAATGTCATACAACTATAACAGATAATAGTTGATTGTTCTTGTTGAGTGCAGTGGCATTGACAGGTTTGTTCCATTCTGGTTATTCTGGATCGATATTAAGGGATTATTTAACACATTTCCTAAATCAACAAAAAGATAATGTAAAAGAAAATGTGTATAGCTTATTTCCACTTACCCCAATTGGCCTTAGCTTCCTGTGAAGAGATAGAAAAATAAAATGTTTTCAATCTCTAAAACTAAATAAAGCTTAGCTGCATCCGTAGTATAACTGAATAATGTTTGCTTGACTGGATAAGGATAGGTCACAGTCATTATGAGGATATATTGTGTGTGTGTGT
>CALSBZ010000180.1:319226-337682 GCA_943591055.1 Gobionotothen gibberifrons
TATCTATCTATCTATCTATCTATCTATCTATCTATCTATCTATCTATTAGAAGTCCATACAGAACCCTCTTCTGTGATGCTGTATGGACCCATACAGTAAAAAGTGGTTTTCACTTTCTTGTGGAGTTCTGTTTATTAACTACAATAATTGATCATGGACTCAAGGATACATTCAACAATGTTTCATCAAGAAACACACTCATCTCTTTCTTTGTATGTATGTCCACTGCTGTTTTTTTGTTTGTTACTTAGAGACCTAAAGACAAAGATTGAAAAAGAGGACACCAAGAGGGAGTTGTTGGGGAACCAGAGCAGTCTTAGTGAGTCTCACTGTATTCGCTGTCTGGAGCCCTTCAAGTTCCTGGTGAACAGCAGGCGTCAGTGTCTGGACTGCCAGCTGCACGTCTGCAAGTCCTGCAGCCTGTACAACAAGAAGGAGCACGGCTGGGTGTGTGACCCCTGCCGCATGGCCAGGTAGGAGAGGACAAACAACTAATGAAGCCAGTAGTTAGTATAAAAGGAAATGTGAGGAGTGCAGATCTAGATTCAGTACGTACGGTTGCTAATTTCATGATCTACTGTTCCACTGTGTACTAATAAAGTAATGGGGCCAATGATGGGTGAAAGTGGAGAAAAATGAGTTATCAGATTATAACGTTTTTATATTTGAAAAAGTTGTATCAACTGATACTAATGTTACACTAAATAATGTAACACAAAAAGGCAAACCCAAGACAAGTTTAAATACATTTATGCTAATCTTGCACAAATAAATGTTTACAAAAAAATGTATAGTGTTTCTCAATTCTCAGTTCCAGTTTTTTTTAAATAAAAATGCAGCCTGATACAAAAACTACATTTGTAGGCTTAATAAGGTATTTGCTTGAATTTAGAATATGCCAATTTCAAATATTGAGGCATTTTGTAGAAAAAAAGTTGACTGCATATCAGGTTTCCTCATGTGGGGTCCTGACCCCAAGCTTCGGGCAGATCGCCCAAAATACGAAATAAATATGATGAAGGTTTGCAGTGGAATAAAACTGCATACATTCTAATCTAACTGATTATGTCTGCTGACTTGCCTTTCACCATGCTTAAGGAAAATAGAAACAGAAAATTAGACTATATTAATGGGATTGAGGGGTTCACGGATGAAAGCCACACATCCAGGTACTTTCCTACGCAAGGCCCCTTTTTAGGTGAAAACACTCACTGTCATTTGAATGGCGGTAAATACTAGAGATGGGTGAGTCCTGATTCATCCGGATCATTAACCCGGATCCTGGTAATGAGCTGGTCGTGACGAGTCTCCCGGCTCCGTTAACCCGAGTCCTTTGAGTCCTACACCTGGTGACGTACAAATTAAAACTATAACTTGCTTCACTCGCTACTCTCCTTATAACATGTAAAATCACATTACAGCGTACCCCAGTCCATCTGCCTAGCCTTTAGCAAGTAGGATAGCTGCCAGAAGTTATCCTTTGGCTCAGGGGACGCGGATCAGTGAAACTTCCTGCAGTCTCATGGGGACTCAGAGCCGTAGCAGATCCAGAGATCCAGAGATCCAGACTCATCATGCACGAGTCAACAGCAGACTCAGATTTGCAAATCCTGACTCACTGAATCAAGGGAACTTCCTTCACTTCCTGCAAACTCGTGGGGACTCAGAGCCGTAACCGTATAGCAGATCCAGAGATACAGACTAGCCGCGGGAAGTCATTTTACTTAGGGGGTGCGGACAAAAGTGGGGAGAGATTTCAACAGTAACATGAAGTTTTTCAAATGTACACCATTCACCAACAGGGTGTTTGCAGCCCCTCCAGCACCCCAGCTTCCCGCGGATATGTGCACGAGTCAACAGCAGACTCAGATTCCAAATCCTGACTCACTGTGCACAACATAGCAGACTCGTGTGGACTCAGAGCCGTAACCGTATAGCAGCAGATCCAGAGATCCAGCAGACTCGTCGTCATGCACGAGTCAACAGCAGACTCAGATTCGCAAAATAACGTTTTTTTTTTGTCATCAACATTTTTTATTAAAGCAAAGGACACTGTGTAGCGGAGGTTAATGTAACATTAGTTTAATATGCTCGTGAAATGCAACAAGTTTTCGGTTTCACCGGTAGGATTTCTACGCTCTTGGTGATGCTGTCTCATATGACTCAAAGGACTCGTATGATCCGGATAACTTCAATGACTGACTCAGAAGACCCTGAGTCTGTAAAAGGATCTGGATTTGCCATCTCTAGTAAATACAGATTCTGAAGTTTTCAACAATCACATAAAAACATTAATAGTTCACCAAGAGTGAACCAAAACATAAAATAATGCACTACGTTGTTGTTTCACTACAAGGAGCCCAATTACGATAGTCAGTCAGGAAAGCAATTAAACAATGTCATTGGAGATCCATGGAAGTTAAGAAACGGTAACTGCCCTCATCTATAGCATGGGCCTTGTTCCACTGCATTTATTCACAACAAAACTATTTGGTAATTTATTTGCATAAACTGAACCCTAGTGTTATGCTTCAAAGTGGACACATACTTTGTTTGTTGTGCTTGGCAGCTCAACTAAGGTCTACATATTTGTTAGAATGCAGTAACAATGCAGCATGTATATCCAGTATATAGTGTATACATACAAGTTTTTTGGAAACATGATTCAATTCAACCATACCGCTGCAGCTCCATATGTTACTGTATCCTATAGTTTGCTCAGATGTGGCTGAGCTCTGCCAATGTGTGGTAAATATCATGCTATGCATCTCACACTTAGACCAGCACTCACCATAGCAGCCAATAATGTCTTACATTTGACAAAAGAGACATATCCAGTCCCTGTGTGTGGGACATGTGTTTTCCCAGGTATTTTCAGTTGTATTTGTGACTGATCTGTGTTTAAGTCTTTAGTTCCTATTTCCTTTACCAGGGTCCTCAAGATCGGTACATTGGAGTGGTACCACGAAAATGTGCGTGCCCGCTTCAAGCGCTTTGGCAGTGCAAAGGTGATGAGATCACTCTTCAAGAGGTTGAGCGGGGACCACAGTGGCTCTCAGAATGACTTAGAAGGTGAGTTTTTAGTATCAAGATGCCGTTGTCTGTGGTTTTCTGTACAGAAAATAACCGTGAAGTTGTGTTACTAAATTGGTTTCCAGGATTCTCCCAACCTAATGCTTGTGAGAAATGATTGAAATGCTTGTGTCTGGAATGCTTTAATCCTTGATCCATTTGTGCAAATCAGTATGTGGTACAAGTCCATGTGTTACACTTAATAAATGATGTCAGTGTGGCCCTTAAGCAAAGAGATGAACCCCCGGCTGATGAAGCTCAGCAGTCAAAAACTGGAGTTTGTCAGGGCAGCTGCCAAGTAGGAATGTCTATATAAATGAGAAGCGGTGCAAATCAAAGGTTACAAATGTGGACCTAAGGTTAAGGTGACTTTAAAGGGGCAACCTTAACACATTCCCATCAGCTTCACTCATTTCTTTACGAGCCCTGTGGAGGTGCTGCAGGTCAGAAGTTGAGCTGCAGAGCATTGCTGGAAGTAGGCTCCAGCTTACCATAAGAAATCCCCCATAAATGAAAGGCTTCAAGGAGATTCAACAGCTGCATACTGCACCTCAACTGCATAGAGAATGTATAATAACCGGTAGAATTGCACATCGGCAAATCGTCGCCATAACAAGTGCATCACATGTTTGGGTCAGTTTACAAGCTAAAGATATGGACCTGTTAATGCATTTATTTTTTCTGAAATGCAGCATATTTTCCCAGTGGGCTACAGAATGCAGATTTTTCAAGTAAATGCGAGCAGCCAAGACTTCATTAGAATGAATGTTATAGCTTCTGCAGTCACTTGGGGCAAGGGGAGATTAGACTTTGCGCCTCATCGTCATAAAATATAACATTTTCATATTTTTGAAGGCCCTCAAGTTGCGCTTCACACATTTCGTGAATTTACTCCAGGTGGAACTAAAGTCATCCAAGATGGCAGCACGTCTCGTTCTGTGTCCATATGTCTGTATGACTTGTATGATTGAGTGATTACTTCTAAGTTGTCTGGCGGACAGTTTCAATTTTTCAACTGCTACATCTCAAATCCTAATCGTAAATGTAGTAGTGTGACTTACCGGCGGAAATACCGGCTACTTGGACTATTGGAGCCTGTTCAACTCGGCAACCGGACTACATTACATTACATTACTTGGCCCGTCTGATTAGCCTCACGGGTCTACAAGACAACTTTATTATTTCTTCAAGCCATGTTCATGATTTTGTGTTAGGTTTAAACACTAAGAGAGAGAGACGTCAAAAAGTCCACCTGGCCTGTCTATAGGTGTCTAATTGTACTCTTATTGTTGATTTCAGGAAATGTGCAACCTAACCCTGGACCAGATTCTTGTGTTAATTGTAACACCCCTGCAGATTTTAAATCTAGGTCTGATCTTGGTCTCATCCATTTGAATGTGTGCAGTTTGATTGCTAAAATGGATATGATTCGTATTTGGGCACATTCAACCGATGCTGATATAATAGTGATATCTGAAACTTGGCTAACCAAATCAATTTCAAGCAAGGATATTTGCATTGACGACTATAATAGGCATCAATAGGATTGATCGACCTAAAAAGGATGGAGGTGTTGCAGTCTATGTTAAATCGAAGTTTCATGTAAAAATGATTCTCTCTACATCACTGACAAAACAATTTGAACTTTTGGCTCTTGACTTGGAAGTATCAAAAGCGCTCCATATTACTGTTGTTGGTTGCTAGACCACCTTCAGCTGTCAGCGACGCTTTACCATCTTTAATGCAGCTTTTGTCCAGTCTTAACTATAGTGAAATTGTCATTGTGGGTGACCTTAACTGGAACTGGCTGCTACCAGCATCTGATGATGTTAAAACATACTGCAATTCCTTAAATCTCCTTCAGATTGTTGGCAGTCCCACTAGACCCAATCTGAAATCTCCTGAAAAATCCACCTTAATTGATCTAATCCTTACAAATGCTTCTCATAAATACACCCCTGCTTCTGTATTTGCAAATGACATCAGTGACCACTGTGTCATTGCCACGGTACGGAATACAAAAGTCCCTAAGACAAAGCCCCGTATCATCATAAAGCGTGATATGAAACACTTTGTAGAGCAGGGGTTTTTCCACGACCTGTTTCTATTTGATTGGGACAAAATCAATCTCATTGCAGATCTTGAAACTGCCTGGACATTCTTTTATGATGGTTTTATTAAAATAGTTGATAGGCATGCCCCCTTAAGAAACTACAGAATAAAAGGCAGAGACAATGCATGGTTCACATCAGATCGTTCTGATTTACTACACGAGCGCAATGTAGCATGGTGAAAAGCCAGGAGTACAGGTCTTGGGTCACATTGGCTGCTCTTCAGGCAGCTGCGAAACGCATTTTATTACATTACATTACATTGCATTTAGCTGACGCTTTTATCCAAAGCGACTTACAGTAAGTACATTCGACCAGGAAGATACAACCTTGAAGAAAACAGAATCATATAAGTACATCAGGTTTCATAGATCCAACCATTTCAAGTGCTACTCAACTGGCTTTAGATAAGCCAGTCCTTTATTAGTATATAAGTGCTCTGTTAGTAGTTCTTTGTTAGTAATTCTATCGCTCGAAGTGGAGTCGAAAGAGATGAGTTTTCAGCCTGCGCCGGAAGATGTGCAAGCTATCTGCTGTCCTGATTTCAATGGGGAGCTCATTCCACCATTTAGGGGCCAGGATAGCAAACCCACGTGTTTTTGCTGATGGGAACTTGGGTCCCCCTCGCAGCGCGGGTGCAGCGAGCTGTTTGACCGATGGAGAGCGAAGTGCACGTGCTGGGGTGTACAGTTTAACCATGTCCTGGATGTAGGAAGGGCCAGATCCATTCGCAGCATGGTACGCAAGTACCAGTGTCTTGAAGTGGATTCTAGCAGTTACCGGAAGCTAGTGAAGGGAGCGGAGGAGCGGTGTGGTGTGGGAAAATGTTGGACCAGCCGAGCCACTGCATTCTGGATGAGCTGCAGAGGTCGGATGGCACATGCAGGTAGACCAGCCAGGATGGAGTTGCAGTAGTCTAGGCGTGAGATGACGAGTGCCTGGACCAGAACCTGCGTTGTTTTCTGGGTCAGCTGGGGACGTATCCTCCTGATGTTGTAAAGAGTGTATCTGCAGCAGCGGGTTGTAGCAGCGATGTTTGCAGTGAAGGACAGTTTGTTATCTAGGGTCACACCCAGATTCCTTGCAGTCTGAGTCGGGGAAACAACAGAGGTGCCGATGTTGATTGTTAGGTCAAGAGTGGGACAATCTTTTCCCGGAAGGAAAAGCAGTTCAGTCTTGTCAAGGTTGAGCTTGAGGTGATGAGCAGACATCCACTGAGAGATGTCAGCTAGACAAGCAGAGATGCGTGCGACGACCTGGGTCTCTGAGCGGGGAAAGGACAGAATTAGTTGGGTGTCGTCAGCGTAACAGTGGTATGAAAAACCATGCGGGCTAATGACAGATCCGAGCGAGTTTGTGTACAGAGAGAAGAGGAGGGGACCGAGAACCGAGCCCTGAGGGACCCCTGTGGTTAACTGACAAGGGTCGGACTCGGACCATCTCCAAGTTACCCTGTAGGTGCGATCTTTGAGGTATGAGGTGAAGAGGGAATGTGCAGTGCCTGAAACTCCAATTTTTTGGAGAGCGCGAAGGAGGATCTGATGATTCACCGTGTCGAATGCAGCAGACAGGTCCAGAAGGATGATGACAGAGGAGAGGGATGCTGCTTTGGCAGTGTGCAGTTCCTCAGAGACAGCAAGGAGGGCAGTTTCTGTGGTGTGACCTGCCTTGAAACCAGACTGGTGCGGATCCAGAAGGTTGTTCTGATGGAGATAACAGGAGAGTTGTTTAAAGACAGCGCGTTCAAGTGTTTTAGACAGGAACGGGAGGAGAGAGACAGGCCTGTAGTTTATAACATCAGATGGGTTAAGAGTGGGTTTCTTTAGGAGAGGGTTTACTCTTGCCTCCTTGAGACTGTTTGGAAAGTCACAAGAAGTTAGAGAAGTGTTGATGAAATGGGTGAGAAACGGTAGAATATCAGGAGCGATAGTCTGAAGTAGGTTTGAAGGGATAGGGTCCAGAGGACAGGTGGTAGGACGGGCAGAGGTAATGAGGGTAAGTAAGTAAGTAAGTAAGTAAGTAAAACTTTATTTATATAGCACCCTTCTCAACACGGATGTACAAAGTGCTTTACAGTACAGTATGCATGACACAGTTCAAAGTACAACTATAAAATGTAGAATAAAAGGCATAAAACAGAAGCAGGTAATACATAGGATAAAACATACAATACAATAAAAAGAACCTCACTAGGAGAGAGAGGGGAGAAGGAGGTTAGTGTGTGGGTGAGAGGGGGGTCTGGTGACCCAGCGGTGAGTAATGGTGAGTCAGAAAAAGAAGAGCGAATATCATCAACCTTTTTTTCAAAGTGGTTAACAAAGTTGCTTGGCAGAAGGGAGGATGGGGAAGGGGTTTTAGGGGGGTCCAAGAGGGTGGAGAAGATGGAAAATAGTTTTTTGGGATTGGAATAGGAAGATTGGATCTTATCTTGAAAGAAAGTGCTTTTTGCCTGAGGGATCGAAGCAGAGAAAGAGGAGAGGAGAGCCTGATAGGTTAGGAGGTCGTCATGGTGTTTGGATTTCCACCATTTCCGCTCGAAATGCTGCCCGAAGGATGGTTCTATTAGCACGCAGTGCGTCATTTAGCCAGGGAGCAGGAGGGGACTGACGAGCCTGCCGAGATGTGAGATTTACCGTCAAAATCAGAAAAGCCAAAGCGGATCATCTCCTAACTGAAACTTCAGACAACCTAAATAATCCCCTTAAATTCTGGAAAACTATTAAATCATTAGCTGGAAACAAAAATGTTATAGAGCTCCCACATTGCATTGTGAAGGAGGACTCTGTTCAAATCTCTGATAAGGCAGAAATGCTTGGATGTTTTAATGAACATTTTATTGCTCCTGGTTCGCTGTTTACCTCGCAGAACATAGCTCAAGGAGCCACTGGTTGCTCTGACGGTGGTATCTGGGAGGGAGAACCGTTTAATTGTATTCCAGTAACAGTCTCAGAGGTGCACAAAGCCCTGAAAAGTTTGGAACCAAGAAAATCAGCAGGTCCTGACAACCTGGAGCCGTACTTTTTAAAGTTAGCAGTTGATTTTATAGCTTTTCCCTTGGCTTATCTTTTTAATCTGTCCTTGGAGACAAACGAAATTCCCCTTATTTTGAAATCTGCTTTTGTTCTCCCACTGTTAAAAGGGGGTGACCCCACTCTCCTAAACAACTACAGACCCATCTCCAAATCTCTGGCCAATTTCCAACTGAAGGAGTTTTTAACAACAAATAATATTTTATCTGACTTTCAATCTGGTTTTAGGAAAAAACACAGCACTACAACAGCTGCCTTAAACGTAGTAAATGATCTTATTTACTTCTTAGACAGTAGAGAGCATTGCGCAGCACTTTTTATTGACTTGTCAAAGGCTTTTGATTCAGTGGATCATGCCTTACTGTTACAAATACTCGTTGGTATCGGTCTTTAAGGTAAGGCTGTCTGTTGGTTCGAGAACAATCTATCATGCAGATCACAGTGTGTGCGGGCAGAAGACTTAACTTCAACATCTCTTCAGGTATCCAAGGGTGTGCCACAGGGATCTGTTTTAGGACCATTGTTATTTATAATTTAGATTAACAGTCTTAATAACAATGTTTTTAATGCAAATTTGCATTTTTATGCCGATGATACAGTAATCTATTGTTCTGTGTCCACCCCGAAGCAGGCTCTTTGTCAGCTCCAGAATGCTTTTAACATTGTACAATCCAACATGTGTGATTTGAAACTTGTTTTAAATGCTGCCAAGACAAAGCTAATGATATTCTCGAAAGCAAACCCCAAGGTCTTGAACCTTCCTCCTATCACCACCTTGCAGGGGTTGGAGATTGAATCTGTGTTGCAGTATAAGTATCTTGGAATTCTAATTGACAATTTGCTTTCTTTTAAACCACACATTGTGGAACTCTTGAAAAAATTAAGAATAAAATTAGGTTTTTCTTTTTACACTCGTGTTGGATGGTCTTCCCTGACCACGCGTACACTGAGACATTGGCACATCCTTATATATAAGGCTATTCTTGGTGCTCTTCCCCCTTATCTAAGGATATACAGAAACAGAAAATGCACAGGATCTTATCGGCTTCGCTCCAAGAACGTTTTCCTTTTAACTGTACAAAAGGTCCGTACTGAACTGGAGAAAAGGGCGTTCAGTTACGCTGCCCCTCAAGCTTGCAACCTGCTTCAAACTGAGCTGAAACTCAGAGAGCTGGTCTCATTAAACACACACAAAGCAACTTTCACTGACCTTGAAGCAGGCCGCTGTGTCTGTAAATGCTTTGGCTAAACTTGGTCTATGACTGTGTTGTGATTGTGTGTTTTTTTTTTTGTATTGTCTGTAACTGTAAAATTGTCTGTAACTGTGCTGTGCTGTGTAATTATTGGGCCAGGACTCTCTTGAAAAAGAGATTTTTAATCTCAGTGAGATTGAGTTAAATAAAGGTAAAATAAAATCTCTAACGGGGATCCTTTCAGCTGTTCTGGTCACTCACGTTTTCCTCTCCAAGAAACGTACTGTTGGTCTATTTCTTACATTTGTCCACCACCTGTCTACGAGAGCCTTCATTTTTGTGTCATTGAGTCATAATAGTCATTTCCTTTCTCCGTCTCAGATAGTAAACCGGAGGCTGCCAAATCTGTCACAGGCTTTAATCTCTCCCATCTTTTCTCTTTTTCCGGCTCTGGCTCTTCACAGCTTTGCTGAGTGTCACAGTCTTAGTTCCTGACAGAAGACCTCCAATGTCCTTAACTGACCAGTGTGTTGGGACATTAACAATGCAGCTGTTCACACATTATTTCCTGAGATTCTAATGTGGTGAAAAGTCCTGTTTATGTTTGCTGCTTGTGTTTAAAGTCTGATGCAGTGACGGCATGAGGCTTTTTCAAAACCTTTCCGGCACTTCTTCTCTCTTTTTTAAGTTGCTCACGTAGCATTGCCAATATCCTTTGGCCAAACCCAGAGCATATAAAACAAATGCCCTTGAAGCACACTTTATCGGCTTACGAATGATTGTGCACAGCAGGGCTCCATGTGAGATCAGAGCATCAGGAGATCAATGAATTCTGAAGAGACAGGGCTCCTGGTAATGCTTTCGCTGAGTCACCCTGGAGGATTTTTGGACGGGGTATAACAAATATAAAGTTGGTTTGCTGGCTTAGCCCAGAGGGCCTTGTGATCATCCAGTCACATGTGTCTCAATCTGCTCCTGGAATTGGAGGATTCAGTTGAGCAGAACGACGAGAATCAGACAGAAAGAGAGACAGTCTTCATGTAGAAACAGCGCACAGTGAGCACAGATGCATTGTGTTAAAAACCATCAGCCACTCATCACATGCAGACCTTCATGTGATCGCTTGGATTCAATTTCCCATGCATGACTGTACTCTCACTCACATTCTCTGGCTGTTCTGCTGTGGTCCGCCAGGCCCCACAGCTCGCATGGTGTCATTCTGTGTACAGTAGCCTTGTGCATGGGGAGATACAACACTGTTGGTAACAGCAGAGTCTTTGTTCACATGTGTTGCATAAAAGAGTTCAACTCGATTAGCCAGCTAACCTCAGCTCCTCTGATTCATGGTGCTACATCTGCTTCTGCTTCTAATTATGGTTTTATGTGGAAAATAAGGACTACCTGAATTACTCCAATTCGCTGAGCTGTTTAGCATAGTTACTGAATTGCACAATTGCAAACCTAACCTCATTCATTTTCATTTCAAAGTGTAAATAACACTAAATAGGTCATCCTTGTTTCGTATATTTCTGTTTTTCAGACCCTCATGGATATGATACACAGAGCATACCCGAGGTCCACAGTAAGTAGACTGAACTAAATAACTATATTATCTTCTGACTTGTTGTTTTAAAGTTTGGTGCTTTATGGGCCAAAGAAAACATACATTGGTCATTTTCTAAAATACTTTTCTTATACTATGAAAATAAATAATGTCAACACTATTGTAAGCATTGGGGTTGAGAGTTCATGTGTTTTGAGCATGCGCAGGCTGTCCTGAAGTTGTGGAGTGTGAGAGTGAAAAAGTAATAAACGGAGGCGCTCTTTGTGACGCTCCACAAGTACAAAGTTCCTGCGTTTTTGTGATACAGAATTATCTTTGAAGCCCTAACACCTCGGACGCTACACTATCACTGTCAAACACAACTGAAGTGTATTTGTGACGCCTCGCACTGTGATGTTAAAAACCAAAAGAAATACGTTTTTTACGAAAAATCTCAACGTGAGTTTTACAAAAGCTCAGTTTGCAGTAACCTTAAACGCTGTTGGCAGTGGAGAAAAAGGCCAAAAACATTTAGAAAGAGTTCGATTTTTTAATGCCTGTGCACATGGACTAGAGGTCATACTATCAAAGCAGTGCTTTGAGCTAACTGCTAACATCAACATGCTAACTTCCTCTCAATGGCAATGCTAAAATGCGGATGATAGCACTGCGGGTTAACCCTGTTCACCATCTTACTTTAGTGTGTTAGCATGCTAGCATTGGAAAATTAGCACTTTACAAGTATTTTATTCATTTTACAGTTATAATGTTATAAAGTTTAAACATTGACTATGCTAGAGAAAAAAGTCAGACGATCCTCTGAATTATCGCGACTCTTCTTTTGAAAACTGTCACATTTTCGGTTCTCAGACATTTTGCAATCATTTTCAGTGAGTCTGGGTGGTCTAGACTGGATTAGCAACCAGGCACGTGGCACTATATGCATCATGGGTTTGTTGCAATCTGGCAATATCCAAAATGTTAAGGTTCCCCTTAATTTTTACCATTTGCTGTCATGGTGAGGGACCCTTCATCAATAAATATGTTCCATCAAATTGCAACAAACAGGATTCAAAGACCACGTTATGTTATTCCCTCAGGGCCTTTGAGGCTTAGTCCAGCCAAGTGTGTGGTCTTCTTCAGATCCATTCAGGACTCACATGTGTTCAATACCTATGCTGCTGCATGGTTTAGTAAATATATATACAGTATGTTTTGCAATTGAGACTAATAAAGACAGGTTGAACGTCTGATACATTGCTACTGTCAGTTGTGGGATGTAACTGAGTACATTAACTCAAGTACTGTAAGTGAAATGGAGGTACTTTTACTCCAGTACATGTTGTAGGAAAATGTTGTACTTTATACTCCACTACATTTATTTGACATATTTCGTTCCTAGTTACCTTTGCAATTCAGGTTACTAATACAAAATATGAATCAACATACCTTATATATTATTATAGCTTAAGCCCCAAGCCTGTTTTTCAGGTCTCAGGCTCGAAAATGACATGTCCAGAACAAATGACTATAACTACACTTCTAAAAGGGGGAAATTAATAATCTTTTTTCTCAAAGTAATGATAAACCTGTGAGTTTAGTCCGAATTAATATAGATGTTTTTTTATTTTAAAGAAAATTCCGATTGAACATTGTAAATTATAGTGTCCGTCCAAAAATTCTTTTTTATTTATAGTAAAAACTACCCTTGCCTTGGATGATGGTAAGGTAAACTAAAAGCTTTAGAAATCTAAACTACAACATATAATAAGTACCCTGTATCAAGATTGATGCAAAACAAGTGACATTTGACCTTTTTAGAGAGATTTAGCACACACAAAAAACTTCTGGGGTCATTTGGGTGGATTTTCCATATCTCTGGCCCCCCTTGGTCGATTTTGATGATTGACATCTCTTTCTAACCGTCAGAGCCAATGGAATCGAGGGAAAGTTCCACATACACACACAGGTTACCAAATAAGGAGTGATAGTGATGCGTAGAAAAACCGGAAGCTGCGCTAGCCTCTGGGGGCTACCATTACTTAGCTCATTTTGATTCTCCGTTTTTTGCATAAAAATTGAATTATGGATTATCAATACTTTTTTCAAAGTGACAGACACATTGGATTAACCTATGGATTAACCTTCAGCCGCATTTTTTCTCGTTTTAATGCCATTGAACACAACTTTTGATCAGAATAACAGCTAAGGTGAGCATATCTCCGTGTTTTGCTACCTAAAGCTACTCGTGTGTTGTCTGTATTTGCTTCCCCTGTCACGAGTTCTGATCGCTCAGTGATGATCCTTATATTTCTATAATCTGTGGAATCTCAGGATGTTATCTAAGCTTGTTTGTGCAGATCCAATAAGTATATCGATCGGTATAGCTAATTCTGTGCTAACGGCCTTAATATTATTTGCCCGTGGCTAATTCAGAGGCTCAGCGTTAGCTTTGAGGTTTTAAAAAAAAAAGATCAGTTAGCTGAGTTTCTTCCCGTTACATAGATATGAAACATTCATAGTTTATTAAATCTTAAGAAGCCCTCAGACACTTTTGCTTGCAGATGTTGTGATTTCGGCCCCTTCGGCGGGGCCGTGGGACTTAAAGGCCCGACACACCAGGCCGAAATCGGCCGTTTTTGTTAGTCGGACGACGAAGCGTGCCCTGTCGCCCAAACTCAATTTGGTGTGTCCCGCACCGTCGGCCGTGACACGCCTTATTTGGCCCTTCATGGCCGACGCACGGCCAATTCAACATGTTGAATTGGCCGTGCGTCGGCCACAGGCAGTCGGACAAAGAAATCACTCTGATTGGCTGTTCGCGCACACGCTATTTGTTGTTGTAGTCTGTTCTTCTTCTCTGTCTTCCGGTTGTTGCCTCATTTGAATGACGAATACACACTACCGCCGCCTGCTGGTAAGGAGAGTTATTGCCACTCACACATGCGCAGTTCGTACGTGCTCGGCTGAAGTCTTTGCGGTGTGTTCCAGTGCGACACATGGTCAAGACGCAGGAGAACACGGCGACGCAACAGTCGGCGTCGGCGAGTTCTCTGGTGACTGCTTGGTGTGTCAGGGCCTTAAGAGTTAAGCTACCCAGTAGTTTATAAAGCAATTCATAAGGGTGTTAACTGGGCATCTACCAATCAGAGGGTCAGTGGTTCCATCCCCAGCTCCTCCTAGTGCAGACAGTAGTGAGGTGTATGTGAGTCACTTTGGATAAAAGAGCCAGCTAAATGGCATGAAATGTAATACAGTGATTCATGTTGGAAATGATAGAGAAGTCGTGCTGTAAGTGTAGGCCTACTGAGGCTGAGCTAATCTGACATGTGGTTATGTGTGTGCTTTCAACTGTATCTGCAGATCTGTGGAGCTCCCTTTGCTCCTTCTTCTGCTCCCCTCTGCAGGTTATGTTGTTGGCAGTCTCTCCTTCCTCTCTCTCTGGAACTGTAACGTAGAAATGCAGCTCTCTCATAAACACTCTCATAAAGAGGGACTGAAAACACACCACGTTGCTTTTCAGTCTCTGTGCTGTAATTTTTCAACCAGATGGAAATAATATAGCATTTGATTTGCTGCAGTATGTTGCACAACAATCTTGTTGTACCTACTCTACTTTACTCTAGAGTTCTATTGAAGGAAGTGTAACTCTTTACTTAGGATGGTGAACTCACTCTGCATTGTGTGACTCTATGTTTGCTAAGAAATGCATGCGCACAGAGAAACGCCACATGATTCTCTTTAGAAAGCTCACTTTGTTGTGCAGTATATTTGTTCAACTCTGTTAAAGCTTACTGTGTTTTTTCTTTATCAGCAGATGGATATGCGGAGCACAGTATGGACGCTCCAGAATCACCGCGCTACAAGGAGGTACGCCAACTCTTTCTTATTATTCAGAGAGTATGTGCTTTAATATGTACTGCTTAACCTTCTTTGAGAACAAACTTAATAAACAGGCAACTTGCAGCTTTTTTTATAGGTTCCCACATTTGAGTGAGTGTGTGGCCAGCAGTAAGCATTGCAATGATATGCATCATTTAACAAGAAGCAGAAATCAATGTGTCCTAAGAAAGCTGAACATTACAGCTCTGCTGTTTTTCTCTGCAAATTGATATTGAGACCTCGACATGTGGAAACCTACAGACCTGACTCACTTTAGTTCTGTTGATGTGTGGCCCACACCAAACATATTTCCTGTTTCTTATTTAAACTCAGTTCAATATCTGTCAAGAAAGGTAGGAAAATCTATCACATTGAATGGTATCAATTTAAAATATTGCAGATTTTCACGCTCGTAGTGTTTTTAATATCAATTTAACAACTGATTTTACACCATTCTTCAAATTACTATTTAAAGCAACACATCTGTTAACAGATAGATAAAAATATTGTATGTTATTATTATTATTATATTGTAAGTATGAAGCTACAGCCAGTAGCTTAGCTAAAAAAAAAGGAGGTAAAACAGATGGTCAAAACTGCAAAAAAGATCATCTGCCACCGTCGTGATGACAGTTCTCTTTTTGGTGGGTTGAGACCTAACTTATTGAATAACAATAATTCATAACTATTCAAATATTGACAATTCGCTGTGTAATTGTAATGTTTTAGGAGAAATCTGTTAAATATCAGACTCTTGTTTGATTTGGTATGTAAGGTAAGGGGGAAAATGTTATATGATTATAAAACTATTTGGAAAAACTAATTTAGAAATGTGAGCTATAGGATCCCAGCAGGGTGAGAGTTGTCTGTTTCATAGTTTCCCATTTAAATTTTTTTGAATTACATACGAGAGGATCCAAACCTAATTTGCAAAACAGACATGAAGTCCACTGTAAGCATTTTGCATCAGATCTATGTGCCACTGACAGCTCCTGCCTGTGCTGAGAAGAAGAGCTAGGCCAGCCCTGAACAACTGGAATGCCTTGACTTTGCCTCCTTCTTCACTGACAAAATCATGAAAATTAGACAAGCAGTCAGTTCCTCGGTATCAGGTACAGCAAATGTGTTGTCCCTGTGTCCACTAAAAGTCAATTCAGACATCATGACACAATTCCGTCTGATAAATGCTAAAAACCTGGAAGACATTATTCAACATCTGAAATCCTCCTCCTGTAGCCTCGAGACAGGATTTTTCAAAACAGTTTTTCATTGCTTGGCCTCAAATATACTACACATAGTAAACAAGTCTCTCCACTCAGGTGTATTTCCACAGGCCCTGAAAACTGCCGTAATTAAACCGCTCCTAAAAAATCATAACCTAGACGCAACCGTAATAACGCGGCAGTAATATTCCAAACAAAGTGCCGCGAGGGAGTAAACAAGAGAAAAACATTGTGGACGCACAAAAACTCAGTCTTTCCAACAGTATGCGTTTGACCTTTTATTTCCAAAGCAAACATTCAATAGTCCAAACCCGTATGCGTATATTCTTTTATGCGTGCGTGCGTGCGTGCATGCGTGCATGCGGTCAACAAAAATGGTCCTTCTCCAGCTCACTCCCCCTCCATCTATCACAAAGTGCGCAGGTAAAAGCAACCGGATACAACCGCAAACGTCACCACACAAATCCAATGACACGTCACACGCCCACCACCTATAGTGACTCAAAAACATGTACCGTAACAAACACAGAAAAATACTTCAAATGTGGCTCCTACACGTAATGAATAATTACAGGCCAATATCAAACCTTCCTTTTTTAAGCAGTTGAGTAATTTTCTGTTTTTAAATGACGGTTTTGATGTGTTTCAGTCGGGCTTTCGACCAAACCACAGCACTGAGACTGCTCTTGTTAAGGTCTTAAATGACATCCAACACAGACAGTGGCAGAATTTCAGTGTTAGTATTATTAGATGTCAGCACTGCGTTTAATACTGTTGACCACAACATTTTGAGTTGTATACACTGTATGAAAGATGACATTCATAGCTTTCTAATGATATCAGGATTGTTGTTGTACTCGAGATATTAAGCAAAATATGTCACATTATATAATGACTGTCACCAAGTCATCATTTTGAGAAAAAGGCCTTTAAAGTTTCCTCTTCTCTGGAATCCATCGATCTGATTGATTATTAGCGGAGCAAATGATCAAAATAGTCCGGAGGGAAAATATTTTCATTTGGATTACTGGTCTGGGGTGTGTGTGTTTGTGTGTTTGTGTGTTTGTGTGTTTGTGTATTTTTGCATTTGTGTGTATTATTTAAATAAAAGTTTCATATTCTGAAAGCCAAGACACCCGAACCCCGAAAAACTAGTTTTTTACGCATATCCACGTTTATTTTGAAATGAGCGACTTCCGACTGATTTCGATAGAGCGGGGCACATATTGCTAGATCGTCTAGAAAACTGGGTGGGAGTTTCAGCAACAGCTCTATATTGGTTTAGTTCCTACTTAAAGGACAGAAAAAACATTGTCTCAATAGGCAACGGGGTTCCTCAAGGCTCCATCTTAGGACCTTTGCTTTTGAATATCTATATGCTACCACTGGCTCAAATTATTAAAAAGAGCGATCTAAGCTATCACATCTATGCAGACGACACCCAGATTTATTTTTAAATTACACCAGGAGACTATTCTCCGATTAGAACACTGAGCAAGTGCATTGAGCACATCAATGACTGGATGACTCAGAACTTTCTCCAATTGAACAAACAAAAAACTGAGATAATTGTTTTTGGAGCAAAGAAGGACCGATTAAAAGTAATCGCAGAGCTTCAGTCAGCAGACTACAAAGTAACCCACAAAGCAAGACATCTGGGTGTAGTGATGGACTCAGACCTGAATTTTAACAGTCACATTTCAACAGTTATTAAGTCTGCATACTACCACCTGAAGAATATATCAAGGATTAAAAAACTAATGTCACAACAGGATTTAGAAAAGCTTGTCCATGCTTTTATCTTCAGTAGACTCGACTACTGCAATAGTGTATTCACAGGGCTGACAAAAAAATCCATCAGAAAGTTGCAGCTGATTCAGAACGCTGCTGCACGTGTCCTCACTAACATTAAAAGAGTGGATCACATCAGTCCGGTTCTGAAATCTTTACACTGGCTTCCAGTCGGCCAAATAATTGATTTTAAAGTACTATTGCTAGTTTTTAAATCACTAAATGGTTTATGACCAATGTATATGAACGATCTCCTACATAATTATTAACCATCAAGGTGTCTCAGGTCTTCTGGGACGGGTCTGCTCTTGGTTCCGAGAGTAAGAACAAAACATGGAAAAGCAGCGTTTAGCAATTATGCCCCGACAATCTGGAACAAACTGCCCGAATCATGTACGTCTGCAGAAACTCTTACTATTTTCCAATCGAGACTGAAAACATATCTTGTTGCCGCTGCTTTTAATTGAGCTGCTCATATTCGCACTGCAGTATGCCATTTAAACATGTATTGTATACATGTTGTGTTTATTTTATTATCTTTGCTTTTAAATGCCTGTTGTAAAATGCCTTGCCTTGCCTTGCCTTGCCTTGCCTTGCCTTGCCTTGCCTTG
>CALSBZ010000180.1:337692-349768 GCA_943591055.1 Gobionotothen gibberifrons
CCTTGCCTTGCCTTGCCTTGCCTTGCCTTGCCTTGCCTTGCCTTGCCCTGTCTTGCCAGAGTTAACTAAAGGTTAGGCACGGTCCAACCAGCACTGGCAGTGATGCATTATGGGTAAATACCAGGCTGTCATACGTAATCCTTACTTAAAAGAGCTGGGGCCCCCTCTCTGTAAAGAGAGCCTGTAGAGCATAATGAGATGGTAAACAGGGGCACTGGGTCCACTGGAATTGGTCATAAAAGCGAGACTTGCATTGTTTAGACCACAGGCTCTGGGTAATGAGGGAGCTAAACTTTGTTTATTTCCAATCACTGCAGCGGCTGCTCGGTACAGAAAACTGGCTCCTGGGCTCTGCTGGGTCCACAGAGCGTTGCCTGTATTTCCAGTGTGACTACTGGTTCTGTTTATATCTAATATGATTGGACTTTTGATGGATGTTCAAAAAAGAGGCTTCCTGCATCTCTCGTTTGGTTTTCACTCAGACATAGTGCCCTCTACTGGTCCAAATATGCACTGGCTTCTGTAACCCTTCACTCAAGCTCGTTCCTGACAATTGCACCCACAATGCACTGCAGGGTGGTAGTAGGAATCTGCAGGGTGCTGAGGATTATTCAGTAGAGAGGATCCTCTATCTACAGCACAGGGTTGAACATGTATGGGTCTTAAATAAGTTGCTGTCCTTCCAGGTTACAGAGCCCTAGTTTGTCCCTCACATGCAACAACATCAGTAACAGCAAAGCATCTGTTTTTTTCTCAGCAACCCACTTACAACACTAACTGCTGTTCTGAAAAACTCAATAACCATCTGTCTGCTGGACCAAAACAAAATCACTTTATATTATTCATCCAGTCTGTTAGAATGGGCTTTGACACTAACAATAAATAAAGAACAACAGTAGGTTTTGTAAATGGTCCTACAGGTTGTTACCTCCAAATAACAGTATGATGGTTACATGTGCTTCATTTGGGTATTCTCAATCGATTTGCGTGGTGATTTCTGAATCCGTCCTCTCCTCTCTGGGCTCAGCACCTGTTCTCTTCTTTCTCTCCTCTGTACTCTCTACTCTATGTTGGTGATGGTGTTTCCCTGTCTGCTCTCCATAGATGAAAAAGGTTAAAAGGCGTCTTACTGTCGATCCTTTTGATTTTGAACTGGGCCTTGACTGCTTCATGGAGTCCAGAGGACGGCCACTTCAGGTAGCAGCAGCAGAACGTCTGTCAGCCAGACCACCAGCTCTATTGTCTGTTTCTGCTTTAGCTTGTTTCTGTTTTTCTTCTTTGCCAAACAGTTTCTGGCAATATTACATTAGTGCTAAGCCATGTCATTATTCATTCTCGTATCTGGGTACAATACACTCATTGTGTATCCATATGTGCATATGTGTGTTTGTGCACAGACACTAAGACATCTTGTCAGCTCATTAACACAACGTTCAACAACATTTAAGCAAATTTCAAGAGACTCAAGTGGCATGAAACCAAGTCACGGTGTCATCACTTAAAGATGAAATCGACTCTTCAATCTTCGGTTTTTGTTCCTAAAAGAAATCTGATTAACTCTGAAGCAGTTTTTGGCCATGACCAACATAAAGCCCACCACCACACTACAGCTGACAAACTAGGTCAGACACCCTGAGTTATTTAAAAAAAGAGTAAAGATAGATTTAGTCATTACATGTATCAATACGTGTGTTTTACATAAATCAATGTTTTACCACAACTTTAACCAGCTTTACTGATTATTATGGTAGCCCATTGTACTTTCTAATCTTGTCAATATTATTTCTATTATAAATAAATAAATACAAAAAGTGTTATTAGTATAAATAATAATATGTGCCACTTTTAATGATTTTATTGTTCAGTAAGATAGGTCCACCTATATTTTTATATAATAAGGTATTTTTTGTATCTCAAATGTATTAATGTAGCTTGGAATTAATTTGAAGCAACAAGTCATTTAGTGATTTATTGATTGATATTATACCTTGCTCTTACTTTATCCAATCACCTATGGACCGCAAAGCCTTCACACACCTCCTCCCTGATGCTAAGCTTTTAGCTAAGCCTGACCAGCATCATCATCTCCACTGTGCTTCATCAGCACTCACCACTCTCCATCCTCTTCCTCAGGCCCCAGCCTCCCAGGACCTGATGGATGGGGGGGGGAGGGAGTCCATGCTTGCTGAGGCGGACATGGCATCTGTTTTTCACCAGTTTTTGGATGAGAAACGCAAAGGTCTGGACCTGAGGATGGCTCCACAGCAAGGTAAAGAGAGGAGAAACACTTTCAACGATCATTAGTGCAAAGGCATGTGCAGCATTTATACAGAGGAAGAGAAGTCACATCATGAACAGGTCACATGCACTATGATTCCTTTAGGCCTATAGGGTTTTTCTACACTATAAGAAATGCATTTTCAAAATGTATTTTGTAATCAACATAATGTCCTGATCCGTCTTTGTGTTTCCGGTTTTACTTTGAAAACGTTTCCTTCCCCTGGGTTATGTCTGTTTTAACTTCCTGTCTTTTGGTTCCCCTGCCTTTTGTGATTGTTTGCCCCACCCTCAGTCTTTCCACCTGTGTCCAATCACGTGCTGCCCTGCTGTCTTTACCTGCCCACTCCAGTCTTGTCAGATGTGTCCTGTCTGTTTGCCTGTCTGTCTCTGTGTGTCTCTGTCAGTGTTTCTGATGCGGTCTCTCTGCATGTATGTGTCCATTGCTGATTTATTTTGTTGCTCTTGTACCTTGTGCCATTCCGGTTTGTCTTCTTTCTTTTTCTTGATACAGTCTATGTTGTCCCCTCTTTGTTTGTGTGTTTTACAGTCTTTGTGATTAGCTTTAGTTCATTAAAGCTTGCTTTTGTTTAGTTTTTTATACCTGTCTGTTTCTATGTTTTAGTCTAATCTCCCTCCAAATGTGTTTTCTTCTTCAGCAGTTTGACAAACTTTGACCAAAATTGTCCGTTATTTATGTAGCTGCGGTAATAAATGAGTTATACGCATGATATATGTATCAAGGGAACTGAATACAGCGTTCAGGCAGGGCCCATGTTCATTCCTCTGAAAGTTGCTCAGTGGCACATCTGAGTGTTGAGAGTGTTGCCTCAATGCCGGCATACTTCCTGAGGGCTGGGTTCTCCCAAGGGTCAAGGTGACTGAACAGAATGGCTATTTGTTTTTCTATTTGTATTGTGTGATATTGATATGATACTCTAATTAAACCGTGATATTGACAGAATAGTTTTGCTCATTTGAGCTCCTGACCTCATATTTTCTCCAGATGACCATGGGTACCCGGAGAGCCAAACTATTCCCTCTCGCTCCATGTCCCAGCTCAGCTACTCCTCGTGTGGCAGTGGCAGTGCATGGGGCCCTCAGGGCAGCTATCTGCCCGGCCCTGAAGACTCCGAGGAGGACGACCAGCTCTACCCCCTCTACCAGTCCCATCTGGGCCCCTGCAGCCACACCTCCCAGGAGAGCCTGAACGCACCAAACGCCCCACCACAGGTTTGTAATATGATCCATATGAAATACTCATTAATACAGATTTAGCCCTCGTAAAAATATTAATCATAAAACCGGTTGCCTGTTAATGATGCATTCAGCTCGTAAATCATGACACATTTTTCTCACCCAAATAATAAGACATTAACTTGTAGTTTTTTATTTGGACAGAAGGTCAAAACAAATGTTGTGGTATCGCCCACCACTATTCTGCACGTATTAACACAAACAGTACAAAATAATATATTTTTGGAATGGCCAGAGGATTCGGAAAAGATTGGGTCATGTTTGGTGGGGGCTGAGTAAAGGATTGAAGGTTGGGGAGTGGGTCAACTGCATGGTATGAACGACCCACACAGGAAATAATGTGGCTGAAGTGCATTGGGACCCGGGTCCGGGCTCAAGGTTGGGGCACTTCTTTAGTCTCTGAGTCTACATTCCCCCCCAGGAAAATGTATCCAGTATATTTTAGATGTGTGGCCACCGTGCTATGCGTTGAGCAATGGTGCTATCCCTAACCCTAATCCTGCTGAAAGAATATAGAGAAGAATAGGGTCTGGGGGGGCGGGACAGAACTGAGACAAGCTCCAGAGAAAATATTGGACACGCCTACAGGTCTGCAGGAGATTGGATCGTGAGAAGGGAGGCAATGTATTCTTCCTGAAACTAAGCTGTAAAAACTTTTTTAGAAATGTGACATTTATTCATCAAATGTCCAACCTCCTTACACAATCCAGTCCTATCAATGCACAGATATTCTGTCTGATATCAATTAATTTGACTGATGATTTAACAATCCATATGGCTTTTATTGTTGTATGTTTTCTTGGCACATTTTAAAAGCCTCTAAAAAAGCATGTTAGACCAAGAGGCACTAAAAACCATTACAACTTTTCTTTTTATTTGACATGTGGTGTACAGATGAAGCACTTAATTTCGGAGGGCAGTGATTGGTAAGTGGTCTGCCCTCGCTCAAGTGAAAGCCTCCAGCTTGACTTGAGACCGCCCCCGTTATAAATAAATGTAATTATAATGAAGCCAGCTGCAATGGATCATTGAAAACCTGAAATTGAAAATCTGGCAACGCCCTCTTGGAAAATAGTGGGAGGGCTTGACCTTCCTCGAAACTGGGCGTAGGCAGGAACAGGTAAGATGGAGTCCGAAATTAAGTGCTTCATCTGTAATGGCATTCGGCAGTGGCTCAGTCAGAAGGGGCTTGGACCTGGAGCCGTAAGGTTGCCGGTTCAAGTCCCCGAACAGACTTAAAATATGGAGTGTGGACTGCTACTTGGAGAGGTCCCAGTTCACTTCCTGCCCTGCTGTGGTGCCCTTGAGCAAGGCACCGGACAGCTGATTCAGAACGCCGCTGCTCGAGTCCTCACTGACACTAAGAAAGTGGATCACATCACTCCTGTTCTGAAGTCTTTACACTGGCTTCCTGTGTGTCAAAGAATAGATTTCAAAATACTGCAGCTGGTTTATAAAGCTTTGAATGGTTTAGGCCCAAAATACATTTCTGACCTCCTGCTAAATTATGAACCATCCAGATATCTTAAACTGCACTGTAACTTTTATTATCTTTGCTTTTTATCTTTGCTTTTAAATGAGTGTTTTTAAATGTCATTTTATATCAATGCTTTTAAATGTGTGTTTCTAGATATCATTTTATAATATGTTTCTTAATGCTCTTATTGTCGTTCATTTTTGTAAAGTACTTTGAATTGCCTTGCGTTGAAAGGTGCTATATAAATAAACTTGCCTTGCCTTAAACATCTACAGCAACAAAATACATTCACATTAATTCAGCAGAAAATGTACAGGGAACATTTTACTGCACAACAAATACTTGTACTATTTAGTATAAGTACATTTAGCTATTAACACTTACCTACATACTTTGCCCTTTTACTTAAAGGAGGGGTAGGTAAGTTTGAGAAACCGGCTCGAGTGCACAAAAATTCCAAAGTACACAACCGAAAAGAATCCGCCCCTTCCTTCAGACTTCCTACAGAGCACCTCCTCCAACACACATGAACGCGCACATGACCTCAGTGAAGACTTGAAAACATCATGGCTCAATCAGATGTAAGAAAACAACACCTAAGATCATGATAATGAATGTAAAACAAATATATAACAAAGTTATTGTCAGTGCTTATATTTTTGAAGCTAGCATGTTTGTTTTGTGAAAATGTATTAAAAATGTTACGTCTGGCTAGCTGGCGAGCGCAGGCTGCGGTAACGTTACATATCAGCTCGGTGTGCTCCATAAGTAGTCGCCATCGTTGAAAGGCAACTCCGATATTGACTGGTTTTACTTCTCAAAGTCTAAAACATCCAATTAGCGATCTTAAACCATGGCTGAGGATCTTGGGTAATCGCTCGAAATGCTTACGTCTGTTTCCGGTTATTTTTATTTGGAAATTCAGTTCCTGATGAAAAAGCCAGAGATTATAGAATTAAACAAATAAATAAAAACAAGGATAATTGTGTGTTATTGGTGAGTAAATAGCAGTGTGTTATTTTGAAAAGAATAACAAATTAGAAGGAAAAAAGATTTAAAAAATACAGATTTCAGTATCCTGAGGCTCTGAGCCCCATTTATTTTCCTCACAGACGGCAACAAAAGTCCGAAATTATACGATTTAAAATAAAAGCAATAATTGTGGCTTGATATTGAGTAAGAATGTTTTTATCATGGTTTTTATGAACCTCACAGCTTCCGGTCTTCCACGACCCGACACTGTTACGGTTGAGTGCAGGAAGCAGGACCCAAATGCAGAATACTCTGATAAACCTTTATTTCTAGGATAAAAAGGAAAATAACTTGGACAAAACAGAACACTCACCGGTGAACTCAGTCACAAACAAAAGACAAACCAACACTGAACACAGGAAGAGACAAGACTAAATACAGGGAGAGGTAATCACGAGACGAGAAACAGCCAGGCAGGGGAGGAGAAACACAAGGGCCACAGGTGAACACAATCAGACAATTAGACACACCAGGGAAACTAACGACAGGGAACCACAGACAGATCTAAACAAGACAAAACACAACGCAGACAGAAAACCAAAGACAGATCTAGACAAGACAAAACACAACACAGATAGATCGTGACATAGGGTTGGCAGGACCCCCGGCAGAAGAATCGTCGTTGGGGCCTCCAACGGCACGGGACATAGGGTTGGCAGGACCCCCGGCAGAAGAGTAGTCGGCGGGGCCTCCAACGGCACGGGACATAGGGTTGGCAGGACCCCCGGCAGAAGAGCAGTCGGCGGGGCCCCCAACGGGACAGGACATGGAGTTGGCAGGACCCCCAGCGGAACCTCCAACGGCACTTCAGTAGGGACTTGAGTAGGGACTGGAGAGGGAACTCGAGAGGGGACTCGAGACGGCCGGTACGCCGACAGGACTCGGGGAGCTGGCGTCGGCTGGAGAGCCAACAGGAGACGAGGTGCTGGAGTCGGCCGGTATGCCGACAGGACATGGGGAGCTGGCGTTGGCCGGTATGCCGACAGGACACGAGGAGCTGGCGTCGGCCGGAGAGCCAGTACTGGAGCCGAAACTGGAGTCGGGACCATGGCTGCTGGGGCCGGAACTGGGGTCGGAACCATGGTTACTGGGGCCAGAACCAGGGCCGGAACCATGGCCGCTGGGGCCAGAACTGGGGCCGGGACCATGGCTGCTGGGTCCAGAACTGGGGCCGGGACCATGGCTGCTGGGGCCAGAACTGGGTCTGGAACCATGGCTTCTGGGGCCGGAACCAGGGCCGGAACCATGGCTGCTGGGGCCAGAACTGGGTCTGGGACCATGGCTGCTGGGGCCGGAAATGGAGCCGGAACCATGGCTGTGTGGGCCGGTTCTGGAGCCGGAACCATGGCTGTGTGGGCCGGTTCTGGAGCCGGAACCATGGCTGTGTGGGCCGGTACTGGAGCCTTTTGGTGGACCTCCAAAAGCCAGGCGAGTCCCCGAGAACGGCTCCTGGACAGGAGCAGGAAATGGGGAAGAAGCAGGGGTTGACTCCAGACGGGACACACCGAGACGTATGGTGTCAGGTTGGGAATTGGGAGGCAGGGGGCTAGCATGCCTGGGGCTAGCAGGCCGGGAAACAGGTTTGACCTCAAAGCTGCCAAAAAAGTCCTCCACCCACTCGGGTAGCAACTCCCTCAACCAGGGCCTAGAGGTTACCTCCTGGCGTGCCGCAGAAATAACTGACTGCCTCTCTTCACTATTGGAGGCATATCTAAAGTCATTCCTCAAGCTTGTCAAATTGTACTTCACCTCGTACAAACTGTCTGCTGAGTCCATTCTTGGTTGGTTCGTACTGTTACGGTTGAGTGCAGGAAGCAGGACCCAAATGCAGAATACTCTGATAAACCTTTATTTCAAGGATAAAAAGGAAAATAACTTGGACAAAACAGAACACTCACCGGTGAACTCAGTCACAAACAAAAGACAAACCAACACTGAACACAGGAAGAGACAAGACTAAATACAGGGAGAGGTAATCACGAGACGAGTGAACACGAATCAATAGATTAAATGTCGTGACTATAACACGAAATGCCATGAGACTCGGTTGGTGTGGAACGAGCCAGAGAGAGAGAGAGAGAGAGAGAGAGAGAGAGAGAGAGAGCTTTTTCAACAACAAGGTGGAGGGAGAACTCTCGCCTGAGAGGCTCAGATAACCTCAGCTCAGTGAGGTAAAGGACTCTCTCAGTGTTGGGTCTCAAAACGGTTTGGTCACGATTAATGTAAACAATTATTTCCGAGGCATTTATATGATCATTATAGATATAAAAAAATAAGAGAATAAAGAAAAACAGTTATGAAATACTATGACAGTAAAACAAGAATACAGTTTAAAAGGAGAGTGATTTGTAAAATATCCATAAAGAAAAATTAAATCTGTTTACAGGTCTGTTTCATATGGGTGTTGAGAGATGTATCCATAGATCTCTTCATTTTGCTCTCAAAGTGCACCAGATTGATGCTTTTAACTTCAATATTTTAAAAAAAATCTTCCCGGGGGAACATGCCCTTGGACCCCCCTAGAGGATGTTAGGTCCACTCCCCACTTATAAAAATAGCACTTTACCCCTGCTTACACCTATATGCCGTGAGCTGATTATCGAGCCTTCATTGTAACAGTCGTGGATACACTGTGTATGTGCGTGGGAAATGTTGCAGTAGAAAATTCCACTGTAGCGACCGGTACCTTAATGGGAAACCCTAAATGTTTGAGCACCCTCTATGAAACGTCAAGCTACCCCACAGCACCCCCAAAAGAAGATTGCACAATTGTATTATGTATTTATTTTTTTGAGCACACAGACTTATGGAGCATTGTTTTATTATCACTATTCTAGCAAAGTGATTTTTTAATTTTTTTTAAAGGAATGCTCACGTTCATATTGATGTATTTTAATAAATGTTAACTTGGCCCATTACGTGACTATTTGTCTTGGGGGGGCCCGACTTTTTTTTTTTCTCCAAAGGGGGGCCGGACAGAAAAAGTTTGAGAACCACTGCTTTAAGTAGATCCTCATGATTAGGTAACTGCTGGTTAGGGTCAGAATGAGGGTCATGGTTTATGTCTGAGAATGAGGACAGGAGGCATGATTTCAACACAGTCTGAGAGGAACTGTTGTCTGAGAGCTCACTTTGAACATGTGTCTTATGAGTGTCTGTTCGACTTTCTGATTTGACTATTCCTGAACCCAGGGACCCAATAGGGAAAAATATCATTGCATCGACCCATTAACCAAGCACAACTTGTTTTATTTCCTTAAACTACAGAAAGCCTTAGACACATGTGGGTAAAAATACCTGCTGATTCATTTCAATCAGGAGAGACTTCATTTGTTTAAAGAACATTTATTGACACATGTCATATGATAAATGTTAAGTCTTTGGCGATTAGACCTTGATCCTGAAATCGTATATCTAAAGGGGGAAATGCAGCCGTGAGCATATAGGGAACCCCCCGGGGTCTAGACACTGGTGATGATGCTGAAGATATGGATTTGATGAGGAGATGGGATGAAGAGGAGGTGTGATGAGCTCTCCTGGCACTGGATGTGATGAAAGGAGGTGGGTGGAGAGGAGGCGGATGGCAGCATGACAAACTGAAATCACAGCTGACTGCAGGAGAGAGGAGAACCATTTTAAAGTTTGGCTGCAGCACAGTGATTGGCTGCTGAAGAATGAGGTGAATGTAATAGGCCTGTGATGAGCTGATTATAAGCAGCTGCGGAGTGAATGTATACATACCCAGTCTTCCTGAAAGAACTTGCGCTGAGCCTCATTTCTTGTTTATTCTTCTTTGTTTATGACTTGTGGGTGGGAAAAAAGTTGTGCCAAGTGAGTGTTCATTCTTTTAATGCCCATTTCAAGAGGCTGGGTGAACCACTACTCCATGTTCTAATTGGACTCAAATTCATATTTTGAGTTGTATTTCTTTTTAGTTTTTCTTTTAGCTAAAATCTTTTAATTTTCCATATTTTCTAGACAAAAGAATGCTACCGAAAAGAAAAAAAACCTAAAACTGCTTCTCAAAAGTAATTTTAGAGCGGACTCTTTCAATTACAGTGAAATGAGATTTGGGGATGAGGTGATTGGATCAGCCCATAGACGCTGATGATGTCTAATGAGTGAAATTAATATCATATGACATGAAGATTTCAACAGTATCATGTTAGCTCTAAAATCTTGTTTTGAAGGAACTATTCATACGTGTGGGTTAACTTTTCTCAAGTTTTCCAATTTATGTTCATTGATAAAATAATTGGTCTATGCTTCTGAAATCCTGCTAAAGTTTCTTTCTTCATCATATCTTGTGTTCATCATCTGTCTGTGGCTGACTCACTGTCTCTCTGCAGATCACTGACCTGAACAGACGTGTGTCAGCCATTGAGAACCTCTTAAACCACTTAGAGCAGAATGTCACCTCCACATACGACGAGGTAAGTCCATTAAATAGCTCACCGTGGTTGCCAAATTATCATCATATTCAGGATACATGTGCATCAGAATCTGCTCGCTAATCTGTCTCTAGTTGTACTTGTTCCTGCTGTTAGCGTAAAAGTAAAGAGAGATCTGTGATTTTTCTTCGTATAGTTGTCGGCTACGTACGATGATTATTGGTTTTTGTATCTTTAAGGGGATGGGTTCGTGTTTTTGAAGTTGTGTTGTATGGGATACTTATCTGTTGTTGGACATACCGTCAGCTTAAAAGCTATTTTATTCTGAAAAAAAACGGAAGTTCTCGCACAATCTTAATACCAAGCTTTTATTCTGAAAATGCTTCATGACGACATCCGGGACTACCGTCCAGTAGTATTATTAAAAGTGGCTATTGAAGCCGTTAAAATGTATTAAATGAAAAGTTATGAAAGAGATAAGGAGGAGAAAAGGCGTGTGGATGTAAGCATTGAATGTAAAATGTCGAAATCCTCTGTTTGACGCGATGTCGGACATTGAAGACGCGGGGACCCCATCTTTCATGACAGCACGCGAGCATATAAGGGGGCTGGGGAGCAGCAGTTCGGCCCTTCCTTCGTCCGCAGCGGAAACACCAAGACAACACCGGCTATTGTCTCTTCTTCACCTTCTGCTTGTTCTATTACCACGTTACTTAATTAAAGTACCCATTTGAACCTATGCCAGAGACTCCATTGGTCTCCTTATTTTAAGTTTCTTTCCTGGGAGCGAGAGGAGCAGGAATATCCTAATACCAGTGGTGTAGTGGGGATTTCTTTACTGGGGGGGGACGCTATTTTAATTAGGTCCAAACAATGCCACACAAGTGCGCACGCGCGCAGTGTACTCACAAAACGGGCAGACAGGTCCACAGAAACTACCGGTATGCTTAATCCTACTTTAGTTACTGTACTGCAAAAGCAGACGACACTGCGCTCAACACACACACAGACTCAAAACCATGGACACACTGGCACATAAATTACATAAACAATTTACAGTATTGCAACTTTGCAACTAAGCAATTCTCTCAAAATTCCCAAAGTTGTCTTGAAATTAACTTATTAAATAAACGAAACGAAAAATATAGCCTACTTATGCAAACAACATTGAATCTGGACTTGAAATTATTCAGATTAGGCCTAGCCTACATTGCAAATAAGCAGACAGCGCTGCTTCACACACACACACACACACCTCTTGTTTCCTCCGCCACATCTCCTCCGTCCATACCTCTGGGAAAGGTGAGCTTGAGCTAGCCAGGGGAACGTTGCTAGCGCAGCTAACGTTAACGTTAGTGCTAGCATTATCCACGTCTTTAGGCGGCTCTTCTGATGATGTTGTACTAGTAGCAGCTTCACTTGTAGCTTCGGTGCTGCTAGCCTCTTTCTTCTTGTGAATGATATTCTTTTTAGAAAATAAGTCAAGTAAAAAACGTTTGCCTGCCATTATAGAGCTTTTTCGTTAGCGTTCTTGAGGGAAAGAGCTGCCGCAAAATCGGCGGGCAGCGAGCTGGCGAGCTGGGGGTCTGTCACTGACCCCCTGATCCCACTGCGAGCGTCTGCGCTACGTTACGTTGTGGCT
>CALSBZ010000180.1:354768-368193 GCA_943591055.1 Gobionotothen gibberifrons
AACACACGCAAGCATGTAATGCCATCTTGGTCATACACATACATAATGTAGTGCACATGTGCATTTTTGCATATACTGTAATATAAGAAAACCGCCTAGCTCATGAAATTCCATTTGCAGGAATCCACTCTAAGCACATACTGGAGTCATACATCTAGACACTCAGCCTGAGTGTTTATCCTGTGCAACTATTACTCCCAGATTTTCTGAAACAAAGATAGGATTAGAAAAATAACTCACTCTTAGTCGATGTGCTAAATTGCCTGAACTGTTTGAACTGGCATCTCTTTCCCTTTCAAAGTCACACAGCTACAGTACTATACTGAGTAATGATTTAGTGTTTTCTATTTATCCTTTTACACAGAAAAGTTCAAACTGCATGGCCTCTCTTCAGGATTTAAAGTATCAGATAACATAAGCGTTTACAGCAGGAAACCTCCTCTGAAGTCCGAAGCTGATAAGGCCCAGGCTTGTGAAGCTTTTCCAGAGTGACTGAAGGGGGCAAAGGTCAGCTGAAGCTCTGATCTCCCAGCAGCCCTTGTGCACTGCTTATTGTCAGACCAAATAGTTTGTCCTGCTTTATTGACTAGAGATAGCTATGGATGTCAACTCTCCAACAGAATATGATGCTAAGGGAAGATGTTTCCCTATAAACATACTGAGATCTGTTTCCTGCTAGAGAGGATGTCATATACTGTTCCAATGGAATTGTATTGCTTGACAACAGCTTTGCTCCATAACTACTTCCTGTCAGCTCATGTGATTGCAACAGTAACACAACTGGGACACATTTAGAATGATTACAACTGTGAGATGGTCTACAGGTCCGACTCATCATTTCAGGCATGGCTGATCTGGACTAATTCGCAGATATATAGGTGATAAAGAGATCTGGAATCAGTGTTCAAGGTGGACTATTGCTCCATAACAGGTCATCCTAAACAACAAGTTAGGTTCTTTGGTCATTACCTTCCAAATGAATTCACAAACGTATTTTTGCTGATCTGAAATAGTTGACAGGACTACAAATAATCACATGACTGCCTTGCAATCTGCCATATCTTTTGTTGAGTGGAGGCACTACAACCAAGTCCCCAGAACGAAAGCCATTTTGAGAGAGTGGTTCAATTGTGTAATTACAGACTCAGGGTGCAGCATGTGATGCCATTAGGTCCAAAAAGACGGTCTATAGATTAACAAGGAAAAACAAACACCTGTAAATCTATTTTATTATGTTTTTTGACAACCTAATGTTACTGGAGTCTAGAATAACTGCAATATTACATTATTTTAGCCCCATTTACATTTTCTGGCTTAGCTGGCAGATGTCTCTAGTGCCATGGCTCTATGGGCCCCTTGGAACTGAAGATCATCGGTTGCTTTTATTCCTGAAAGTGAAACTTTTTAGGCTTCATGTGTGAGGCAACATCTGCCACACTGTCAGTGTAATTAATGTGCTCCACCTTGAACACTGATTCCAGATCTCTTTATCTCCTCTATATCTGCAATGATCTAATAATGGCTGAGATATTGGCCTGTAATAACGGTGAAAAAGCACATAAGCACATTGTTACACGTTTGCATGTTAATTGTTGCCTAAAACATGTCAGTGTTCCACCAACCCCACAGCTACTTACTGCCACTATTTATGTTTTATTATTTCCTCCCATTTCTCTTGTAGACCCCCCCCCTGGAGAACGGGTCCCAGGCGGGCTGCAGAGGCTCCACAGCCCTCCTGGTTGAGCTGGAGGACAAAGTAGCTCAGGCAGCTGCCAACGTGCAGAACGCTCAGAGCGAGGTGAGGAACAACTGAGGCTGAGATCAGATTAGCGGCCATGTTGGATCTGTTGGATGATAGTGTGCACTCTCTCCTCTCTCCAGGTCTCCTACATAGAGAACAGGATCGCTGCCCTGAACGCTGCTGGCATGCCCGTGGACAAAAGAAGACAGGTAAACACATTTCTTTTATTTGAGTCTAAGCAGTTTAAAACCATTATGTTTTCATGTATAAGATGCATAAGCGAGTTATTTTTGGAAGCAGGGCAGCTTTAATTCTACTGGTCAACACTATAGGCTTGTTTGAGATGAGCCACAACAAGAATGTGCAGGACTGAGATTCAGCATTGGATTCACCATAAGTCCAGATATGAAACATAGACTTGTGACTTATTATCTTGAGTCTGAGTCTAAATCTATTCTAATGTGTATTCTAATTGTTCTAGAATAGAACCATATAGATAAGTTCTTTCAAGTTTTAAACTCTGCTTGAATGCCTTCGTAACCTTAAGCATCCATCTGTTGGCATTCCACATATTTATTTATCACTACAATAAACAGTATGTTATTCCTGTACAGTATTTAACTTTACATTCAGATTTTGGCTCATCTTATTCTATTTGACATATATATAGTTTAATTGTTAGGACTTTTGTTGCCGTCAGTTATGGGGAGAGTAGGGGCTCAGAATACTGAAATCTGTATTGTTTTGTATTCTTTTCTAAACCACACACTGTTATTTACTCAACAATAACACATCATTATCCTTGTGTTTATTTATTTGTTTGATTAATAAACACAAGTTGGAGTCCGTCAGGACCGAGGGTCGGAGCAGCTCATAGTAGTTGCTTTAGAGAATTTTACACCCGGAAGTAAGTATTCTCTCCGCTTTGCTTGACAACCCTGTGATAGTCCTCAAGCTCTGTGATTGGATGTTTGAGTGTGCGCCGAGGGTTACGCCGAGCGTCGAACAGCACTTTGAAATGGGATGGAACCACGGCAGACTGTCCAAAACTGGATTTGAACGGGTCCACCCCGTCGCCCCCTCCCCCACCCCGTCCCCAGAACTACACATGCTGGCTATTGTGTGTTTCGCAACATGTTCTATGGCACGTCTCTACTGGGAATTGTAGTTTTAAAAGATGTTTTCGTATTTTCGTATTTCCCATAATAAGAAGTTGCCAGTATTAAACTGTGTACATCCCTGGAGGTTAGGAGGATAGGAAACGCTCAAATGTAAAACATATAATTAATAAATGAGTGAAAATGGCTTGTGCCCATAATGGGCAGCATTAATATATACCCACATGACAGCTAAGGTCAGAAGAGCTTTATTTAACAGCTGGTCTTATGTCTGTGACCCCTCCTGTTGTTCATTGATAAGCCTGAAACATGCACTTGTCAAGGTTCAGAGGCAACTTTTGCAAATATGGCAGTAGCCATCGATCATCTTAAGATAAGATATACTTTATTGATCCCAAGTTGGAAACATTTGCGTTACTGTTACATCAGCATGTGTAATAGTTGTAAATATGCAGTGGTGTTTATTTGTAAATCATTTAGTATAATCACACAAATTCTGTGTTTTATATTTAATAATTCTGTGTTCTTTATTTATTGATTGTTCAATACCTGACAAGGTCGGAGATGAAAAACTTGGGTCGCAGGTTCCTCAACAGTGCATTACATCTATCAATATGTGTGTATACCTCCACCATTAAACTGTTGTATTCTGCACATTTCTCACAGAAGAGTATAATACATATGTATAATATCAGTTAAATAAGTGTAACATAGTTAATATTGCAGGAAAGCAATATATTAGTACTTTGTCAGGCTTAATATTTATACCCCCAAAGCTTTTTTCTTATTCAAAATAAGACCGTAACCTAAAGTATTCTTTAATGTTTAAATAAAGCCTTATTAGTTGGTCTGTCTGTGTCTCCTATTAATATCTAATAATACAAATAATACATTTCAATAACGTGCTTTAACCACCAGGTGTCCCTTTCTATCCGCTGTGCGCCGTTATGGTGTAAATATACCAATATCCCGATTGGATCAAATGTAAAAGTCAGCCGAATTAGTATAGATACTGCAAGGAGAATTATATTGTGAAGAGAAATTGAAGATTTTGTTTAATTGCTGATATATTTATGATCCACGTCACATATTCAATTGCGGCGGCAGTTGTTCCTGTTTGTCCAGAAGTCTTCTCATCAGGGCTCTATAAATAGAGAACTACGGCAGATATGTAATATTTAACACTAGAACCGCCAGAGATTTTTTATACCTATAACCGCCACCGGGGTCAAATTGACCCAGAATTATAATGCATTGTTTTTCAAGGTAAAATGTTCTTTTATTGATAAACAAGGTATTTTGTCGGCTGTACATCAATGCCGACCAGAGGTTGCGCTAGATTTTTTACAGGGGGGGGAGATCACGGAGAGAGAGAGAGAGGACTGTCACCTCGCGGGAGTGTGCACAGTATATATATATATCTATCTATCTATCTATAACTATCTATCTCTCTCTCTCTATCACTCTCTCTCTCTATCTATAACTATCTATCTATCTATCTATCTATCTATCTATCTATCTCTCTCTCTATCTCTCAATCTATAAGGAACCGCAGTAGACAAAAGGCGTTGCTATAGCAACACGTCATGTTTACGTGCGAAAAGGGGTGGGGTCAATATGACCCCGCTTGGCGGAAATAGGTATAAATGGAATTGTTTTTGGCGATTTCTTCAATCTGACTTCATATTGACCATTTTTAACAACAGAGGGTGCTACATAACACACTTTCAGGAAAAGTCACGGACTGGGAGACTTTAATATTTTATTGAAAAAAAGTTACATACAATATAAAACAGCTCGGGGTCAAATTGACCCCGTTGGCGGTTCTAGTGTTAATGCAGCCGAACCGTGTATTACAATGCCGTTATGTGATGACTTCCAAAGAGAAAAGCGAGCACACTCGGAATAAAGTATTATTTTATTTTTAAAAACTGTTTTCGGATTTCACATCAACAGGAAGTCCGGTCAACTAAAATGTCCGTGCGGAACAATACCCCAACCCATAGATCTGTGGGTGAATAATGTCAATCACCACATTACACACATACCTTCACATTTACATTTTAATTTACATTAAAGTATTTCGTGAGGCCTTCTAAAATATTTTTAAATATAATTAGGGTTGTAGTTGAAGAGTTTGTAAATTATTGCGTTGCCTGGTGATTTAATACATTAATGTAGCCTTTGTTTCTGCTAAAAGAGGTGTCAACCAGCTGGGGCAACAAGAAAATCGGCGAAATCGAGTGTGACTATTTAAAAATAAATAATTATTATATTAATATTAACGCTATGGGCCCTGCCCGTTGAAAACGGACTCTCAAGGGGTACCCTGTGCATAATAGAGTGACGGGGAGGGGCCCTGACCGACCGTCAACATGTGACGGGTTGGGAGTGAGAACGTGTTGCCCCCTGGGGATGTGATGTTCGCGAATGATCCGATTCTTTTGAACGGCTCTTTGGTACGAACCTACGAACGAAGGGAACCGAGTCCTACTTGGTGAGAGCCGTTTATCGTTGGTTCACTGCCTGCCACAAATCCACCCGCCTCTAAAGGAACTTGCTTTCCTGGATGAAAATGTTCCATAGATGATGGCATAACGCATGCTGCTTGAGAAGTAGTTTGGCTGGCGAGATGTAGCAAGTTATACATTTTCTGTGAGTAAAAGTAGATTTCTGGCAATACAGTCAATCTTTATCCTGGTGATTATTTCGCAGATAAACCTATTAACCCCGCCCGTTAAAAAAGAAAACGGCTCTTTTGAAAGGCTCTCGGAAAGGAACGGAGCCATAATATAATTCCCATTACTAGTGTCCCCTGGTCTCCCAGCTGTGTGCGTCACTTTTTAGTGTCCCCCTCGTCTCCGTTTGTATTTGCAGCTTTTAGTAAACGCTGCGCATGTTTCCTCAATTTGACGAAGATGTTTCTTAATTTGGGTGTTTTTGGCACATTAGTGTTTTTATATTTGCATTGTTTTTTAAAGTGCAGCGCATTTCTCCTAATGGAAATGTTTTGGAGAGTCAATTGTTCTTGCACATTAAAGTTATTTATAACGTATTACATGTATTAAGTATTCAGTCAGGAAATTGTGGCACTTAAATGTATACTGATAGCTAAGAGCGCTGTTAATCATGTTCATCTCAGCGGTGGGATTTCTACTGCATACAACAGATACTCTGCCTTCACACGTCAGGTCAAACACTCTGAGCTCTGACTGCAATTTGCTACTTTTGTTTACTTTGAGGCAAGCTGCAGCCTATATCAAACAAGCCTAATAAGTGAACTTGAGTATGGCTCCCATCTGTGGCCCCACCCTTATAGATTCAAATCGAGCAATAAGATAATCTGTCTTTGATAATGTTTCTACCCTCCAAGGGGCCAAACTGAATGATAGGCCATATATTTCGCACATTCTGACTTTAGATCTCTTCTTTTTGTTTCCCTCTTTGTGTCTTCTAGTCTGCTATCCCGGTCCAAGTGAGAAGACTTTCCCACCACGTTCCCACAAGTAAGAACGGCCCTGCTGTCATGGAGCATGATCCCCAGGGCCGCCTGACTCCAAACATCTTAACCTTGTTAAACTCACAGAACATGATTATCTATTTTGCAAGCTGATAAACACTGTGTCCTATTGTACTGCAGTTGTAATGTTCCCAGCTGTATGTCACATAGTCAACTTCTACACATGCAGAATTCCCACCGGCATGTTAAAATGGAAGTATGTGTGGAGATAGAATAGCGGTTGTATAAAACACGTGTTATATTATAGTACACTACTGGGAAGCTGTACTTGGACATTTGGAAAGTATTGATGTTGAGATGAGACTATTCAAAATGATGCCTTTCCAGTAATGTCGTCCTCATCTGTTATCTTATAGTTTCAGGTTTGTCGCATAATGACATAGAAAACCATGATGTAGCTTTGTAACTGTGCTAGCAGTAGATTGTGGATGTACATGTAGTTGCTGTGTGTCCCCAGGCCAGGTGGAGAGGTTTGTGAGGAACTCCCTCTACAGGGGCTCCCTGACACAGAGGAACCCCGTGGCTAAGCCCCAAACCAAGGCTACCTGTGCGGTATGGCCCCCCCCATATGGTGCAGCGAAGAGTTCAGTTCCAACATGATATAGCTATATAAATCATCTATACTGACAAAAGTATTTATAACAACAAAAAAGTGTAACATTTCTTTTAAAGAGATATTGATCATTCAAGGTTGGACTTTTTGGGCAAATGATCCTACTCACGTTCTTGCCAAGAGTAAGACGAGAAGATCAATCAACTGTCATGTCTGAATGTTAATTAGATAGCTTCTGTAGAGCCAGGAAGCAATTAGCTCAGCGGAGCATAGAGACTCCGGAGACAGCGTCTAACAGCTCGCCTGGCTTCTCCTGAAGGTTAAACCTCTGCACACCAGCCCTTAAGAAGTTGTTAAATAAACAAATAGCTAAGCTAACTGGCTGCTGCTTATGTTTAACAGACAAACAATCGTAGCAGTGTATTGATCTTTTCTCTTGCCAAAAAGGCACATAGGTGTATTTCCAAAAAAAATCCGCTATCCTAATAGATCTTGTTCTTCCCAAATGGATTTATTGTTGGAAACGAACTCTTCATTTACTGGCTAAACTGGGCTTTGACTTCTACTGGTGGATTCTCTGGTGTTTGGTTTCTAATCAGGCTCTCTGATCGTTTTAATTAATTGCATTTTCTTCTGTTGTTGATTCCTCTGTCTTAATCAAACTTACAAATTCTGTGCAATTCTCACTTAACAGAAAAAGTATGATCACTGTGCCAACTCTATTCTGGATGTTTTCTTTTAAAGATGTCTTTTATTTACCTATACATCAGGTATGATTTCATGCATTGCATGAATAATGCCAAAACATTTAACAACCATCACAGGTAATAGTAGATTAGGGGGGAAACAATGAGTATGACCCTCGTGTTTTTATGATTATTTAAAACACATGTTGCATCCCACAGATCTGTCTGATCTGTCATGGTTGGGGCCGCCAAGATTTCTGAAAACTGCCAAGAAATAACAATGAACACCTGAATGACAGCATGCATTATAAATATCAGGTGCATCCTGTTCAAAACAATTCTTTAACTATTATTCAATACGTTTGAGGGAGCCAAATGCAATAATTAATTAAAGCTGTTGTCTACATTCCAACAATCAAGGACAAATACACAGCTATAGTTCACTTTTAAATGAGGGTTTTAATTTAATTTGAACTCATTGTCATTGTGCCGACCCCTCTATTGGCCTCACAAGCTGCATCCTGTGGCCGTCACATGTATGATTGGAGTAAAGGAAGCCAGATGACAGTATAACTATTAACGAGCGACAAAGTTTAAACTTGACCGAGTAGTTTTGTTTTATTTCACAACATTAACCACGCTCTGAAGTCTTCAGAAATACCCTGTAAGTTGAAAAGTGACGTCAAGGGGTCCCGATCAAGAATCAGTGACATGCTTGAAGTGATTGACATTGACTGAAGCTATTAGCTCAGAATCAAAGCTCCACAGCCCTCTCTGCACATTCGAGTTATTTTAATATGAAACAATAGATGGGGTTGATTACCCCTGTAATGTGATCTTAAAGGTAGGGTAGGTAAGAATGGAGAAACCAGCTCGAGTGGCTAGAATTTGAAAGTACGCAGCCGAACAAAATCTGCCCCTTCCTTCAGACTTCCTTAGAGAGCCCCTCCTCCAACACACACGAACGCACACATGACCAATGAGGGCACGAGATAAGTTTGTGCACAGATGGAAGGCTGACAGGCAGGTAGGCCATCCAGTTATTTTAGCCGGCTCAGATGATTGGTCGTGCTTTTTACAGTACTACGGCTTCCACAGATGAAATGTTTTTATGTATTTATTGCTATCGGGGTGTTAAGAGCATTCCATGGAATATAACAACAAGTGTTTCTGAAGTGAATGACCTACCCCACCTTTAATATCATTTCCTGTTCGTTTCTTTTCTTCAGCCTGAGTAACCATTCACAACCCTCACATTTCACATAATGATTCAGAGGTCGTCAACAGGTTTCTAATGCTTTGTAGTTTTCTGTCTCAGTTTCTCTGAATCATGTTATGGCTAATAATAATACATTCATTAACCCCATCAAAGCAGGAATGATTGAGAATGTAATGATCAAACAGCCAATCAACTTCTGCCTGGTCTCTCTCTGTTTGCAGAAACCAGTGATGACACAGGGACAATGAGGAGGAGGCTGAGCATCATGTGACCACATATATATATATATATATATATATATATATATTTAAAATGTTTCCTTGTGATATTGTTGTTTTATCTTACTGTGATATATCCATACCATATTTATAGTAAACTGTTAGTATTTAGTCTTAGGCTGGACTTTGATTTGTACGCACAGTAGGGGTGTAACGGTATACGTACCCGGCCCGAAATTATTCGGTACGGGCCCTTCGGTTCGCTACACGTGTGTACCGAAGTGTACCGAACGAATATAACGTTAAACGTAAAAAAATTGAGAACGTGAACAACTTTTTGGAAGTAATCTCAGGTGCTGCGTAATTTGCTCACATTGGGTTCAACGCGTCATAGAGCGACCAAGTCATTTTCATGTCGAAATGGCGAACGCAGATAAAGTTGAGCTCGAAAATCACCAAGTCATTTCATTGGACGAGAGGCATACTATGAGAGCTGGTCACAGGGATGCCTTCAAATGTAGTCAGTCATTTGAGGAACTGTCGAAATGGCGAACGCAGATAAAGTTGAGCTCAAAAATCCTCCAGCATCATTGAAGTCTCCGGTTTGGGAACATTTTGGTTTTGCAGTTACGTACAAGGATGATGGACAAAGACAGGTGGACCGAACCAAAGCTGTTTGTCGGCATTGTTCAACTAACATTGGTTACGTGGCTGGCAATACATCAAACTTGCACACTCATTTGAAAAGGCATCACCCGAATGTGAATATCACCAGTACCAAAAGAAAAAAGACTGAAGTGCAAACCCAACTCCCGCTAGCATTTAAGCCTCCACCACTCGCAAAAAGTTCAGACCGAGCCAAAGCTATTACAAACGCCAAATATCCTTATGTTGCCATGTTAGCAAAGCGCTACCTGGCTGTATCTGCTACCTCTGTCCCTAGCGAGAGGGTGTTCTCCACAGCAGGAGACATTGTGAGTGCCAGCAGATCTGCCCTTTCGGCAAGCAAGTTCATTTTACTTTAAAAAAACATGAAAATACAATGACAAGCCTAATGTCAAGCTGGCTGCTTAGGTGAGTACTAGTACAGTACAGTTCAAATACAGATTATTTCAGTTCATCGAAATGCTGCACCTTAATGTTTGTTTTATTATATTTTGTATTTATTTGAGTGAATACATTATTCACAGTTTAATAATAATTAAATAAAAAGAAAAAATATTTTATGTTTTGTGATAATTTTTCTGCTGTACCGAAAACGTACCGAACCGTGACCTAAAAACCGAGGTACGTACCAAACCGAAATGTTTGTGGACCGTTACACCCCTAACGCACAGTAATGCATTCAACTGTGCTGTTTTAATCTCAAATCTAGATATGAGTTATGTGTTTACATGAAAACACACACAAATATATTTATACATACATAAAATAAACATTTTAAATTGTGTTGTTTGCAGAAGGTCCAAAAAATGTGCAATACCAAACTACAAATCTAGTTTGAGATGGTTCTTCTGTTTTTACATTTTGTGATGTTTTCATACAAAGTAGCTTGTTTCTTATTATTAGGAGTAAGTTACAGTTATTGTGGTGTATATCAATCCAATACTTATCATGCTTTATGCACAGTTCCTACTGTGCATTATGACAATATCTAAAAGGAATTCATGGTATGTTTTCTGTTCTCTATACAGTATATGGATGCCAGATGAAATGGACGTTAACTACTTCTACTGTATGATCAGTAGTTTTATATTAGCCTGCATGTTGTCTCTCTCTACTTTATCTTATTTATGTAGAAAAGATTCTAAAATTGGGATTTATTTTTGTTCTTGTTTATAATTTAACAAAGTTTTTCTGATATTTAACGAAATAAAAATGCAAACAGAAACATTTTTTTTTTTCACCAATTTGAACAAGAACTATATAAAATCAGTAACGCATAGTATACAGATTTGACATAAATAAATCATACATTATTTGTTGACACTGTTTGAACATAGAGATTGGTGACAAAAATATATAAAATGGTACTTTCATTTTTTTGTTATAACGTCACTCTAATTATATGTGTAAATCCAATAACACTGTTTGTCTCACTAGTCTTATTAAATTGTTTACAAACTAAACTGAGTGACATCTTTTTCGTCCTGTTCAATGGCGTTTGTATTGTTTGAGAACACTGATGTGATATCACACACATTCTGCTCCTTTGTGCAGTTCTCTTTTCTTAGTTGCCTCCTCACAGCAGAACTGATGTCTTTGTTCACCAGTGTTACCTTCAGACCTGCGTGTTAGGTTCCTGTGGGATCATCACACATTGCTCTCCTTTGGTTTGACTTAGCAGCCCTGCCTCTACATGACCGAGCAGCCTCCATGGTTCTTTAAACTCACAGGGAGGACTCATTATTGTCTTTTAGGACATATGCATTTCAGAGAGGCTACTGTATGTTCCGATACGGAAACATTTTCATAATGTAAACAGCCTCACTTTACAGTATATCACTGTGTTTATAATCGTTGCTTTTGTTGTTTCTATTGGTTTAAATCCTTGGGAGGAAGTAAAACAGCTCATAAACTGATCCTGTGTCTCAATTCTGACACTTTCCTTAGAACACTGCCATGTTGTACAGCGTGGACACTCGCAGTGCATGGATGTTGATCGTGTATTAGTGATTAAAAACACGCACGGCAGCTTTGGCCCTCAGAGGAAGTGACAATGGCCCCTGTTAGCTAGTTAGCTAGCAACAATAAGGGCAAACGAACAGACTACCAAATCATCTTAGACAGGTCCATCAACCCAATGAAATGAGCAGTGGCTTCAGCGTTCCACACATTATACCAAACTAAGCATTGGGCCGCACTTCTGCACTCAAAACAGCACATGTAAGTACAGAAGAAGGCGATTTGAGACACAGCATGACACTTTAAAGCACCCATTTTGAATATTATCCACTAATAAACGGACATTTATCACTTTCATTATTCTGCTTCAGACAGGGCTAACTGCACCTATATCAACCTGCATGCTGGGATGTGGAAAACTTTTTTTTAAAGTTAACTTTATGTTTAGGAAAGGATCATATTTTTGGTTTTGATAATTACGTTCATATCTTAAGTTGTGTACATAAGTAAATCAAGTTAAATAGGTTGAGTATGTGTATTTAGTTTGGCCCAAAATGTAAATACGCACTGCACTAAATTTGCTTTTGTTTTCACACGGGACACAAACAGTGGTCTGCTGGATCAAAGTTCTGTGTCTGTTTGGTTATTATCCTACGTCACCTGACTTCCACCTTAAATCTCTTATTATTTCTATGGCCACTAGCAACTAACAGTTTTGGGCCAAGCGGTCATCCATCTTCCATTAGATCTCGGATGATAACAGTGAGCTAATGCTCCAGGTCATAACTGATAACAGTAATGTATTGGGCTGGTAACATTCAAACTGGTGCTGTAAAGTTGGACTTTGTTTAATCATCCAAAATAATCTCCCAGTTAATTGGGAACTTTTTGATGTGGTAGTGCTACATGATGGTGCACCACCAACTACTGACATTCTCCAGGGAAAGCCAGGTGATGCACACATTGGCCAGCTCCGATGGAAAATATTGTGTTCTATAGTTCTTATGATGTTGGTGACATCAGCATATCCACACATTTCTGCCCCCTCCTGCTGGAATATAAAGAGATGATGGAACAGCTGATAAGAGATACCACAACCTCAACGTCACTCTCTCTGTGGTTCAGTCTCCCTGCAGTCAGGGTCCACTCTCTGTGATCCACAGCTCCAGGGAGAGAAGGCTCTGCCATCAGTCCTGCACCTGTAGGCTCCTGGGCTTCTCTCTGGGAGAAAGGGAAGCTGCCAGTCAAGGTTGGTTTGAAAACTCCGGCAAGAAATCTTCCCAAAGGTAAATCTTTACATTTCTTCAATTCCTGCAAATTGAAAAAAACGGTCAGATATGTTTTTTTAAATCAAAGACATTTAAAACAATCAATTTAAAACAGTCTACTGAGGTTAAGGATAAATAGAATACTGCTTAAGTTGAAAAAGTGATTTTAAAAAGAGTGAAGTAAAACAGGCAACTTTCCAATTAAGTTCCTGGTATTTGCTGTTGCTGCAAAGTGTGGTATTTTGCTCTAGAATAAAAAATGACATTTTGCATGTAATGTTCTTTATCAGAGTACATGGATCGTCCAGTCATTGTCTTCATGTTGATGAGTCACTTTGATGGTCCTCCATCTGCGGGAGACTGCCATGTTGTGTCCTCAGATGTGTGTGTGTCCTCAGATGTGTGTGTCCTCAGATGTGTGTTAGTCCTCAGATGTGTGTGTGTCCTCAGATGTGTGTGTGTCCTCAGATGTGTGTT
>CALSBZ010000180.1:368608-400408 GCA_943591055.1 Gobionotothen gibberifrons
CCCCTAACCCTATTAACCCCTAACCCTAACCCTATTAACCCCTAACCACTAACCCCTAACCACTAACCCCTAACCACTAACCCTAAACCAAACCAAACGCGGGAGTCGGGACGTCACGTGCGTCAAAGGCTGAGCTCCGCCCACGTTGAGCTCTGCCCATGTTAGGCTCTGCCCACGTTGAGGCATTGCGCACTGCATTGAGGGGTACTTGGTTTCACCGGCTGTCAGCCCACCAACCACACATCTTTGCTGCCTTACAACATTTGTTATCAAGTATAAGACAATTGGATGATGGAATTAAATTAGAATGATGCACATTGAATAAAAATGTGTGTAATCATTTAAATACAAATAAATTAAATATGACTTAATATGAATTGCCCATGGGTTTAAGGAGGTCATCTTTCAGGATAATGGCTTTATTCTACTTTTGTGTATTTCTTTAACATTTTAATATATTTATATATATTAAAATGCACTATGTATTGTTTTATTTATAAGATCTTGGGTCATCATACATTTAACTGTATTCTTTTTGGTTTGCTTTGTATGCAAGAACAAGTATGGCTCTACCTAGGAGTTGCATCACAAATAAATGTGTGCTAAGCTTCACAGGGTTAATAATGATGAGTGTTTGTTGGTTTTTGTTTTTGTAATTTGGGGGAACTGAACCTTTTAACAAATTCCTCTGCGGCTATCATTCCTCTTCCTACAGCCTAGGATCCTTCTCGTTAGCATACTCAATTAGGACACATTGTATGACAATTTGTAATTATGACATGTTATAAGTCAGTATTTTTTCATCATGTTTTAGGCAGGGAAACCATGGTCGGCTGGTAAAATACAGCCAATTGCTGAGATTTATACATGATGAAAGCTGTGTTTTATCCAGATCCAGACATCGATGCCTCCTGGTACACGGGCCGGGGGATCAGGCCCGTGGGGAGGTTTGGCCGTAAAGTCCCAAGAAGAAAAGATCATCTGGCTTCCATCAGAGCCAGAGTGTACACACCAGCAGCTGACCCTGACGCTAATGTTTGGATTACACAGTAAAACCGTACGCATGATTGAGTATCTACTGTCTCCTCGTGTGTTCATTTGGAATGTAGAGAGGTTCTGTACGTTTGAATAAATTGCATAAGTCATTTTCTGTAAACTTTTTGTAGTACATTTTTCCCCCAAAAAAAAGATAATATGGTTTGTGTCTTACTCCAAAATGTATAACTTCCATTAATGCAAACGGAATATGTAAATAACTATTAAATCAGATTTCGAACAACTATTACATGAACAATTGACTGTTTACTCAGAGTTGACCTTAACACACCATTTTATAACTTTACAGTCAAAAGTAAAAAAAAAAAAGAAAAACTTTAACTGAATCAATGAAACATTACTCCTTCAAATAATTCTTCACTATTTCATACTTCAGTTTATTTTCACTGTAATTTATTGAGAAACTGATTGAAATGAATCAAAGCTTTTCTGAGATCACTCAAGGGGTTTGCACAACATCTGCTGAATCTGAAACAGCAGTACTGAAGCTTTTTATTCACAAGATTGATACACTTAAAAGACAACCAAATAATTTGACTGCATTTGACTGCATTTGATCTCGTCGGGGGGGGGGGGGTCCATTAATTATCACACATTTCAGCATTGTTTTAAATCACAATGCAGTATTCCAAATTCGTAACAGTCAAAAGTCCACATTTGGAGCCCTCCTGCAGAGAACAACTGTTGGAGAAAACATGAGAGAATCTTTCTGACAGAGTGCAGGGAAGAGAAGCTCCAGCTGACCAAAGCAAACGGGAACACCATTTGACCTGTAGTCAGTCTCTAAAATCATGGTGTCACTCAAGCATTTTTCAATTTTTTATGATTGTTAATCCAAAAATGAAAAAAATGTGTATTACACCTCTAAAATCATTTTGACAGAGCAAACATGTAATAACAACACTTCCTGGTCTATGGAATACTGACAGGAGAAATTGTGCAGGTGTGACATATATATTTAGTTATATATTTGGGAAAAGCCTATATTTCTTCTTGAGTGATAGAAGATTTATATCAATCTAATGTGTGTCATGTATAGCAGAAATATTTGCTGTTAGTTTAGCGTAGCATATAGCCTATACAAATACCTTAAAGGTCACCTATTATGCAAACTCCACTTGTTCATGTCTTTTATACATCAACATGTGTCCACTCTGTGTAAAGAGACTCTGAAAGTTTCAGGAAAAAAGATTCTCTCTCTTTTTGTCCTGATACATTTATATAAAATATAAGTGTCCCGCACCGTCGTGTCTTTTCAGCCGTGCCGACACCTTTTCGGCCGAAAACACACCGATTCAACATGTCGAATCGGTGGGCAATCGGCCAAAGGTTGTCGGCAAAATAAATCACTCTGATTGGCTGTTCAGATAGCGAATCAGTGCATGAGAAGCGAAACGGAAGTGAGGGACCCAAACAAACTATTAAGAAGGCAAATGTTAGATTTCATTTAACTCCAGCTCTCGACACAGGTTCAGGAAAGCCCCATGAGCTTCTCGCTGTAGAGAGAAAATGGAACACACACGCTATTTGTTGTTTGTTTATATCATGCAGTCTGTTCTTCTTCTCTCGGTGTATCACGCAGTCTGTCTTCCGGTTGTTGCCTCTTTTGAATGACGAATACACACTACCGCCGCCTGCTGGTAAGGAGAGTTATTGCCACTCACGCACGCGCAGTTCGTACGTGCTTCTTGGCCGTCGGCTGAAGTCTTTGTGGTGTGTTCCAGTGCGACACATGGCCAAGACGCAGAGACGTGAGGCGACACAACAGTCGGGGTCCATCTGTGTCAGTTCTTTGGTGTCAGCTTGGTGTGTCCGGGCCTTTAAGCTAACTAAAGCACAAGCCACATCTCTTATGCAATCCGTACAAAAGCAGAAATAATTATATTTAGATATGGTTTGTTGCTTTTTATGATTAGCTAGGCTACAGATTAGCAGATGTTACTAGTGCTGCTTTCATTGCTCACCAAATCCACGATGTGGGCAGTGACTCTGTGGAACCAGGTAATCTAAATATACATATCAACTTAATGCATAGACAAGAAACATTTGTATTACATGTCTCATCTCACGCAAATAGGCATATTCACATAAATGTGTCTTTATAATCTCACTGTTATGAGAGACAGAACTAACCTAGCCCAACGGGAAGAAGACCGACGGATAATATAAAACATTTGCAGTTTTTTCTTTACCATTCAAGGTTCACTCATGTATCAGTCACAGTACAATTCGGTACAACAATTCAATCATTTCAAACTCCAGATCCACAGAGTGGAGCACATTGTTGCACACTCAATATACTTTTATTTAGTTTTTCTTTGCTTTCCTTAACAAGGTTTCTGTTGTGTAAACAGGGCGTTGGAAAGCACACTGAACTGTAAAGCTCAGTTTGATCACAGGCAGGAGACTCTGAATAAAGGTTGATAGTATCCAGTGGTGTGATGTATTGAAGTACATTTACTCAAGTATTGTATATAAGTATGACTTTGGGGTATTTGTACTTTACTTGAGTATTTGTGTTACGCTACTTTACAAATATTTTATTTTAGTTACTACATTTATCGGACAAAAAATGTTACTAGTTACTTTACAGATCCAGATTATTGTCTAATAGAAAATATATAGCTCCACCTTTACCAGCTATGATGAACAAATGAATGCCTCAATCATAACCAGGTATTTCATTTACAGTATATTATGTGTTAGGGCTGGGTCAAAAGTTCAGAACCTACAATGGCAGAGACCAGATGGATTCAGTCTTTTAACAAAGTTTAATAAAGGAAAAAAGGAGCAACTAAAAAACAATCCACAAAATAAAGGTGGATCTAGTTCACGCTGGTGGCGGCGGCAGGACTCAGGCTGGCTCGAGCAGACACTGGGAAAAACAGAGGAAAAAACAAGGGGTGCCCAACCAGTCGATCGCGATCGACCGGTCGATCGTGGGGAGATTCCCAGTCGATCGTGAAATGTGTCTAAAAATAGAACAACAATATTCTGTTTTATCGTTAATGTCCTATAACATAATATTCCTGTGCCAGAATAATGCACTTGAACGCATCAAAGCTTTGTGATTGGCCGGCGTGACCCCATGTGTCGGGGCGTGGCTGGTGCGCTGACGTTGTCCGTGTCAACCAAGCCCCCAGGAAGTGCGCCGGACTCAGATGGAAATATTCGTGCTGGCCAAACGGCGGTACTACACTTCCCTTTGGTTGCCAGGCCCGGAAACACTTTTTCCCATTGACTTACATGGGGAAAGAATGGTCTGTAAATCGTTGGATAATTTTTTTTAAACTAAATAAACCACCCAGTATGAACACTTGTATAGCCCTTATTAAAAACATTCGTTCCTCAAGTTGTAAAAATGTGCTAATAACGTTATTCTGAGAGTTATTTCCCTCTGCATTATGAACGCGCATCTAACCCACAGGACCGCGCCCCCAGGCTCGTTCATGTTACGTGTTCAGCACTACATGCATTGCGTTTATCTTTACCCATGGATGCACAATAACAACGGACCCATATCGTCTTACTGCCATCCCACGGAGCTGTAATAATGGATATATTGCACATGTTTGCTGTAATTAATCACTTGTAAAATATTATACTACATGGGCTGTATGACTAAATCTTGTACCGTAAATGTTGTGTTAAATAAAGTTAATATTACCGACGTTAGAGTAACGTCCCTGTAGCTTCTTCTTATTATTATTATTTCATGCTAAATGAAGCTCTGTTGCTTGGATATCACTAGATCCTGTTACAGCGTAATATAAGTACATAACGATTGATGTCAACATTAGCATAATTACTAGCTAGCCGTTAGCTGCTAACTGCCGTCTCGTTCATCTCAAATCCACAATAACAACACATTACCATGCTGTCATGAACGTGCTGTTACGTAAATTGACGTGCTTGATCTGAACGAGCATTTTGGGTAAAGTTGCGCATGCGCTATGAGCGCACATACGGGTACTTCTCAGGCATGCCGGGTAATCTGTGACGTTTCGCTCTCTCAAAAGTTGGGCCATTTTATCATCATGCGCTAATGAGCAACTCTCATAGGAATGAATGAGGCCCCGCCTCCCACGCTGTATCCAGTTCTTATTATACATCCATGGTGTCAACAGGAGTGACAGTCCGCACACACACAAGACCGCAATTATGGCAGAAACAAAAAAGCCCAAAATATATAATTTTCACTCCGAGTGGGAGGATGATTATTTTTGTATCTATTCCAATTCAAAGTCCATCTGTCTCATCTGCAATGCGAGCGTGGCTTTATCGAAGAAGGGTAATTTAGGAGCGGCATTTCAAAACAGTGCACAAACGCTACGAGACGGAATTCCCTCCTAATTCTGCCCTACGCTCCCAAAAGGTGAGGGACCTGAAAGGACAGCTACATGCACAGCAGTCCATTTTCACCAGGCCCAACAACAAGAGCAAGGCTGCTACCATAGCATCTTATCGTGTCAGTCACGTTCTTGCGAAACACATGAAGTCTTTGAAAGACGGCGAAGTTGTGAAAGAAGCATTCCTGGAGGCTGCCGATGCGCTTTTGGGGGACAGTAAAAACTAGAGAATGCAATTCCTGAAGAAATTGCTAGTGGGAATGCTTTATGCTGAAATATGTGTAAGAAGAAAGTGAATAATCAGGAATATTTGGATGACTGAATGGTTTCCATATGAATGAATATTATGTTAAAAAGTAGCAAGAAACTCCAAATGTATAATGTTAAAGATTTAAGGCTTTGAATGTAGAATGTTATTCGTAGGAGAAGTTGAAAATGCAAAAAGAACTGGTGAAATAGTAACATTTGGCACATTTTATTTTCAAAAAACAGAACATGGGGGAAAGAACTATATAAAACGTTTCAAATAAATTACTAACAAATTATATTCAGTAAAACCACGAGTGAAAAGGTGAAAATCTGTCAAACAATACATGAAAAAAACTATATAAAACTGTTTAAATCAATTACTAACAAATATATTCTGTAAAACCACAAAGTGAAAAGGTGAACGAAAATAAAGTAATTTGTGTGAAAGAACAACTATATACAGAAAGTATTGATACAAATGTTGTAATAAATATTTAAAAAATCACTCAAGTGAATAAGTTAAAAACAAACAATATATAGACATCAATTACTAAAGAAAATAACAATCTGAAGAACAAAAAATCTAAAATACAGAAACTATTCATATCAATTAAATAAATCAAACAATAAGTGAAGAGAAAAAAACAGCAACTTTTCATATTAATTAAATAATAGCAGTCAAACCAGAACAAGACAAAAGCAAGCATAAAACAAACAGTTGTACTATGCATTTAATGCACGTCACATATGTATATTTTAATTGAACAATTAAAATCTCACCCTAAATGTCATGAAATAATAGTACGCTGTCTCTGGTATTTTATGAAATCATTAATACGTTGGTTTTTATGTGGTTGTGTTTTTTTCTGAATGTCTGTCAAAAACGTTTGGAACGGCCACTAAACCATATGAAAGGCTCCCACCAATCAAGGTGAAGGTTCTGGGGGTGAAAGTGTGCCAGGCCATTTAGAGGAGGAGGGCCTTGCCTTCCTGACACCTCCCTCCACCCTGGTGCCAATTCTTGATCTGACCACAGTAGAGATGAACTCGTCTGGGTGTTGAGGACTCTCTCCAATCAGAAGTTGCTGTAAACAAGATGATAAATATCATAATACAGCAACAAAATGTTGGAAAAACACACAGACAGACATCAACTTATGAGAGAAGTGGAAAATATGCTACAAGGTATAAAAAAACCATGAACGCAGTTTCCAGGTTATAAAACAACATTAACACTATGCATAGTATCACGGTATCTGATGCAAATTGGTTGCTTACATTTAATTAGATGAAGATGAAGCATTGAAGGCTCCTGAAAGAATCCTGAGCTGCACTGCCTCTGATGACTCTGGTCTTGGGTCCATGTGGTTCTGGTTCTGTGGTGCATGGAGAGAACAATGTAACACCAATGATGCAAATGGACAAGACATACAATCCACAATGGCTTGTTGTCTGAAAATGCTGTAGCACTAAAGTGGCTAAAGTTTATTGCTGGCTAGCAGCTGCAACAGTACTTGTGCAGTACAATGAACTTGCAGAGACTGTAAGCGTTAAATAGCTGATGCAAGTACACTATTAACCTTTGAATTGTAGTGGGGTACAAAGTAGCACATTATTTCAATAGTTAAGTAAGGTAAAAGTCACTCAATGTTGTACTTAAGTAAAGTGCATGATTAAATATAGTGAATTACTTAACATCACTGCTTGTTCGTAGCTGCTAATACAGGTCCCACAGATTCATTTTGCATATTTAGAAAGTATGCAAAAAAACACAAAAGTGGCAACAGATAACCCAAAAGTACCACTACAACACAAGCACAGCAGCACAAGAGTTACATGTTTAATTAAAGGCTGAAGTTAGCATTAATAACTGGCTGTTAGCATCCTTTGGTAACTAAACAGGAGTAGTCTAACAGCTAACTGCAGTTAGCTGCTATAAACAACATGACAAGCTTTGCACTTTAGCGCAACTCAAACGGTGTGTTATACTTTGAAAAATAGTTCATTTGACACTTTCAAGTTCAACTGTTTAGGGAGAGATGAACTTAGCTAGCAGCCTAGCAGCGTTAGCTCATTAGCGCAATGCTAACAAGCTAAGACTGGATACACTGCTAAGAAGCTGTATCCTTTAATGTGTAAATTAATATCAGTGCTCACGCCAGTAAACAGTCTATGAAGAAACTCAAACGGTGTGTTATACTTTTAAAAATAGTTCATTTGACACTTTAAAGTTCAGGTGTTTATGGACTTATCAACTTACCTAGCAGGAGAGCAGGAGTCAAAGCAGAATGATTCTCCCTGGCTTGGTGTGACGCATCTCCTATTATTGATGCGTTCAAGGACACTCAGAAATGCTAAAGTTACAGATGAAGAGCGCTGGAAAAGTTATATATTTGTTTAATAATATAATTTGTTCACAGTGTACAAATGTGAGTGGTCAGGATCAGTGGCGGCCGGTCCATAGGGGCGCTAGGGGCGCCGCCCCACCTCTTCCCACATACAAATAAAAAAAATAAAAAATATATATTAATTTTTTTTTTTAATAAAAAAGGTAAATATTATATAATTTGTATCAGTAAAATGTATAATCTACAATAAAATCTTGTTTAAAATTGTGTTACGATGTCTAAAGTTACTGATAAATCACATGTTTCCTGCCTGGCCTTGCCCATGTCTTACCATCATTACCCTCTCTCGCCTGGGCGCTAAGAAATCAGCCTTCATCCAGTGCAGCAGCAGCCACTAGCAGCTGACTGTTGCGAAACATAATTTCAGCCAATCAGCGTCGTCAAATCTGATTATCACTGGGCGCCAATGTCAGCGCCGAGTAGTTTGGACAGTGACTCGTATCCGGGTGACGCACTAGCCGCTTCGTTCGTGTGCAGGTGGAGTCTCCGGACCTCGGTCCCCACCCAATTCCGTTCAAGAGCTAATCTCCAATCCTTTCAAAAGGAGAAGTTTGGGAGATAAACTGTTGCTTAAAGACCTTGGACCGGACCAACCCGATGTGTAGGCTATATATCGCAGCAAGCTCGTGAAAAAGACAAGACGTATCAACGAGGCTTCTCACGTAGCTGGTACACCAGAAAGGCATGGCTAGCTGTGGCCAGGCGAGCTTTTTGAGACCTCCCCCGGCTGCGATCGGCTATTCTCGTCTACTTTCGAGGCGAGCCGCAACGCGTCTCAAACAAGCCTAATATGAGTTACACATATGAGGACCAAAGCACAAGGAGTAGCCTACGTTTACTTGTGTTACTTTAAATATATTTTAATGTCGATACTTTTATGTACATTTACTTAAATAAGATTTTAAATGCAGGACTTTTTACTTGCAACAGAGTACACTGTCGTAGTTCTTCAAGTTAAGTCAAATATCTGAGTAGGCCTACTTCTTCTACCTCTGTTGATATCAGCGTAACATATGGCATAGACTGAGGAGGTGATCCTTAACCCTCTGAGGGAAATCATTACAACAAATGGTTGAATTCTGCACAATTCAGTGTTTTACAATTCTTTATTTGAGATGTTGTGATGTACACCAGGTGCCAATGTGTTACCCGGTGCAGCTTTAAAACAGAGACCAGCAGTACAACAACCAACAGAGTTAGAGGTCAGGGTCCCACTTTGCAGCAGGATGCAAAAGGATTGAATGTGTTTCTGTGGCACAAATCCACATGAGGCGTCTCCTTCCACTCTGACAGCGCCCCCTGCTGCGCTCCAACACACTCGCACACCCTGTGGGCTGAATCAGAGCTATGTTACAACAACACATGCTAACACATGCAGAATAAAACCAGCACCTCAGAGGAAGACAAACAACGATACAGTACGGCTGTAACGTTTGTAAATGTTTGTAGCTACTGCTCTCTAGTGGTAGATGAGTCTGTTAACCTGTTGCCCTCGGGTCAAATCTGACCATGTTTCTTAATATTTCTGCATGATAAGAGGTTTATGATCAAACCTTTTATTTAATTATGTGTGTTTTATTCAAATGTATAGCATCTGGTGTGACGAGATTCATTTTTTTCGAACGGTTTTGAAACAGAATCTTTACTAAACTTTGATGTATTCGATAATGCTGTGACAATCGATCACGGTATGTTCCTGTGATCTTAACTATGGTACAAATAATTCCAATTGTTGGCCTTTTGTTAACTCAAAATTGGGTTAAACATTTTAATTTTCTTTGACCATAAATGCAAAAAAAGTTAAGTAAAACTATTAGTTATACTATATGCTGTAAAAACAATCAAACAAAGAACAAAAATGCACAGTTAAGGGGAAGACAACTATAGAGAGGCGAAGTCCCTCCCCTTCCGGTTGAGCTCCATGGGACCTTACCCCTTGTTTCCACCGGGTCCATCTGCGTCGCGTAACGGCTGCGCCACGGTTTTGGTCCGGCCTCCTCCGGCGTCATACCCTACCGGGCGTGTTTCAGAAGCATTACGGAAGCGGAGCGTCTTGCCTGTCTGCTCGCAGTTTTTGTTGATTTGGGCATATTTCCTGGGCAGGCTACTTTGTACAGACAAAGTTAATAATAATTATAATATCCCAGTTATAAACGACATGAATCAAATATGTGTTGCTGTATTTTAGTGGTAAAATCATCATAATTATTCTATATATATCATTTACACAGTGCCTGTAAACCGGAGGAGAACGATGGCATTTCTCCTCCTACTTGAACGACTACGGAGGGATAGGGTCTGCAAAATGAGTTTGAGTGTGTATATATTGTTAGCTTGTCCGTTTTTCTTGCATCCAGAAGAGAAGTTCAGGATAAATGAGACCAAAATGCAGTCTCGATTATAAGTTTTCAAATGGTGGAACTTTAATTTAAAAAGGCATGGTAGTGAATCAGACAGAAAGCAGTCAGTGAAAAGAGAGCTGCAGCTTTTCCTTCACGCAGTGTTCGGCCGAGGAGAGCGAGCCCCACAGCATTCCGTCACCTGCATATATATCTCATATCGCTCCTCCTCTTCAATGGCGGCTGTGACGTGATCTTCTGCCCGTCTTGCACTACTGTCCGATATCGTACAAAACAGAGGATTTTGACATTGTACATTCAATACATATCTAAACACGCCTCTTCTACACTTATTCTCTTTCCTCACTTTCTATGTATCTAATTTTAACGGCTTGAAAACGTTCCGTTGCTCATGGGTCAAGTTACTGTTAGTATTTCGGACATTACTTCCGGAAAGCTTTTCAAAATAAACACAGACTGGAGTCAAACCGGAAGTATTTTCACAATAAAAGCTTGACATCAGAGATTGTGCGAAAACTTCTGTTTTTTCAGTATAAGTCAGCATTTTAACTGATGGCATGTTTTAACTAAATTATGCCATAAAACATTGATTTAAATTACTAACAATATATATATATATATATATATATATATATATATGCTATATGCTATATATATGCTATATATGCTCTGAACGTTCCACTTCCTGCCTGCCCGACATAACCTTACGGCTGCGTTGCGTCGAAAAATAGACTTCAATCCTATTTCGAGCGGAGCCCAGCGGCGAGACGCTTCTGGGACGCTTCTGAGCCGTAACGCGGCGCGTCTGGTGGAATAGCACCCATTGACTAGAGTGGCCGCGATCCTTGCGGACGCCGCGGCGCAGCCGCAACGCTTCCGTAACGCGCCGCAGACGGACTCGGTGGAAACTAGGGGTTATTTCTGAAAAGTTATGCATTGAAGTCAATGGAGAGAGAAAGATTATCTTTCGATCCCGTTTGAATTGTGCCACGAATTACACATATGATGTTTGTCAATTTAAAAGATAATTTTACAAGTAAAAAAAATAACAATGTGTCGTAAAACTGTGAAGTAACACTTTTTTTTGTGTGAACCGCTCAATGACCTACATCTCCCGTCTCGCACCACACACCAAGACGGCCGTCACGTTGGCACATTTCACTTCTTTCTTTCAGAATGAGGCGAAAAGTATTAAAAGAGGTGAAAATCACTCCAAGTCTGGGCATGTTGAGAGCTGTACATTCACACAAGGGGAGTTAGTCGGTTCCGTAAGAGCCAGCATGCAGGACCGGGATTCTGGGATTTGTAGTCTTTCTAGTTGCGTATTTTTCATAATCTTATATTTCAACAGTTTTACGACAAACTGTGACTTTTTTGACATGGAAATTATTATTTGAGATTGACAAACATCATATGTGTAATTCGTGGCACAATTCAAACGGGATCGAAAGATACGAATTACACATATGATGTTTGTCAATCTTAAAAAATCATTTCTAAGTCAAAAAACTGTTAGTATATGAATATAAGATTATGAAAAATATGCAACTAGAAAGACTACAAATCCCAGAAGTGATGTCACAATTGTTTTCCTCCACTAAAATAGAGATAGCTAAGATAAGATAACTTTAACAAGATGCCTGTGTGCTTAGTACCAGGTTGTTATCATACCAGCAATGGGTCTTACTCGTTCTTTCGCTTCCCGTCTGATGAAAGGACCAGGAGTGGCTGGATCAAGTTAGCTACCTAGCTAGTAGCAAGCACGTTGCTAGTTAGCATTACTGCCGGCTTAGCCTTGTCATTTGTATTAGCCTTAACATGAAGTAACCTTAAAGTGCCTGTGAAGTGCATTTTTTTGGGCCAAAATGAAATGGCAGTTTCATTCCTTACATATCATTGTGCCTGTTCATGGGTAAAATAATTATGCATCGGGTCAGGCAGTCCAAATAAGGCGTGTCACGGCAGACGGTGCGGGACACACCAACCTGACTACGGCGCTGCGAATGCCCGACAGCCTCTGACGGCCTCTGACTGCCTCTGACGGCCTCTGACTCCCAAAATCGGGTTGTTGTGTCAGGGCCTTAAGTCGCACACACAGAGGCTTCAGACTTGACTTGGACTCCTGCTCAAAAGACTTCGGACTCGACTTGGACTCGTGTTTTGGGACTCGTGAACAATCATTGTGTTTTCTATTTTTGGCGTATTAACATTGAGGAAACTCTGAAATGTCTGACGGGCGTCCTTCTTTTTTTTCATGGTAACCATGGTAACCTCATTACGCAGGTGCGCGCCTCTCGCACTACCTCATGGTAACACCATGGCGACCGGCGGCCAGGGTTGGGTTGTAACGGAATACATGTAACGGCGTTACGTAATCAGAATACAAAAATCAAGTAACTGTATTCAGCTCGCGTTACATTTGAAAAACGAGTAATCTGATTACAGTTACTTTCGTAAACCTGAAGTGAATACATTTTGGATTACTTATTGGAATTATTGGTGGAAAGATTTCCTCACAACATTATTCACAATATTCATTATTAAAGGTACAGCCGAATCATCACAGCGCACAAAAACTTTTACCGCCGCAGATGGACCAAAAAAGGGAGCGTTTGAAAAAAAAGGGGGGGGTCCGCTCAGTGAAACAATAACAGTGAAACATGGAGGAACAAAAGTCTGCGTTTAAGTCGTGTGTGTGTAGAGGTGTGTGTGGTTAAAACACATCAGCCTGCGGTCACTCTTTAGCCTTATGATTCTGAAGGTAAACACAGTGAGTGAAGGCGGTGCGTGAAAGGCGGTGCGTGAAAGGCACTGCGCTGCCTCCTGGTGCTGCAGAGATTTCATGAAGTGAAGGAGGTTTTCCTTCTATAAAACAGCTGTGGGCAGCAGATAGGCTACTGTGAGTGTCACGGACATTAATTCATGGATCAAGGCAGACTGGTGCACAGAGTCTCCTGTTTTGCCGATCCGGTGCTTAAACAAATATAGCTCTACACCCCTGGCCGACGTGTCCTTAAAATGTCCGAGTCCGAGTTCGACATTTAAATTCATGTCCTGCCAACACTGGCAGGACAGAAGGCGACACGCCCGTTCTAAGCCGTGTCCCTCACTCCTCACATCCCAAGCTGCATCCCCAAAAAGTTTATTATGTTGTTACACCGTTTCAAATGTTATGTTTCAGTTGTGCTCTTGATAAGCCATTAAAACAGTAAAAACACGTTCAGTTTCCTTTTGCTTTTTGTGTCTCCTGTTCACCAAAACATAACCATCTGTGATGGAAAAAGAAAGTAATCCAAAAGTAATCTGATTACGTTTTTAAGACACACGTAACTGTATTCGGATTACTTTCAGAGCCAGTAATCAGTAACTGATTACATTTACAAAGTAACCCTCCCAACCCTGCCGGCGGCACACCTGCAGCTGTACCGCTTGTAATTAGCTCGAACAAAACTTCGAACAAAACACCGGCGGCACCAATAAAAGGAGCGCACACTGCAAAGTCTGCAATATTAAAATCAAGGATGCTGGTGCAACAACGTCAAATTTCATCAGGCACTTGAAAACTCACCTGGAGAGGTCAGTCACATTAACGGTGCAACAACGTCAAATTTCATCAGGCACTTGAAAACTCACCTGGGGAGGTCAGTCACATTAACGCATATGGACGGTTAGCAAACATGTTTAGCTCAGCATCAGCTATGTAATGTTAACTTAGCTTGCTACTAGCTTTGTAACTGAATATTTGAAAAGATGAGTGAATGTTTGCTTGTTACACTTGTTTGCGTTGAGTGGCGTTGACATCCAACTCTTGACATGACATAAAAAAGGTCGGTAACGTTAATCATTACGTTCCGCTGCCACCATCTACTGGCTAACGTTAAACGTAGAAAAATACATAGTTACATACATAAATACATCTGTCGGTTTATAGGCAGGTTACAGGTTTATTGTTGACCACGTAACGTTAATGTTACAGGTTTATCAGGTTGCCATTACACTGGGTTTGAGTGAGAGGATAGAGGAATATGTTTATTTATAGTAGACTTAAAAGATGTCATTAGAGACCCAGTGTAATTAAACAATACGGTTGCAGAGGTCAAATTTCTGATTCTGAAGTGTTTTGCTTATAAGTTGTTTGCATTTAGCTAAAGTTTTTCCTCATATTGCATTGCAATAGCCTGTTTAAAGTGATCATATAACAAACAACTAATCAGTACTGATACTGTATGCTAATAGATATAGGAGTGATAATAATACAGTAAATGCTTTGAATTTCTTAGATATAGCTGTGCAGTATTCTTAACAGACTGGATAGCAGCAGACAATAGAAGGCTTATTACAACCAGAAGAGACATGAGACTTTTATTTTTTAGAGACTTGAGGCTTGACTTGGACTCATGACCAAAGACTTGAGACTTGATCAAGTCTCACCCCACAAAGACTTGAGACTTGACTTGGACTCGTGACCAAAGACTTGAGACTTGACTTGGACTTGCAAAAAAAGACTTGTGAACATCTCTGCCCTCACTAATGGGTCCGAGTTGCAACACAATAATCCCAACGGTGAATTATGTCTTATAACGTGTCACCACACAAGCCCCCCCAGAATTCACTCATACACAAAATCTGTGCGGTGGGGAGGAACGACAAGCCGACCACCCCGACACCGAAAAACGGGAGCCGGGGAGGCGACCCCTGAAGGGGCGGCCACTGGAAAAGATTTGACCGGAACCTTAGGCCCCAATTCTGTGACAGGGGTCGAGGCTGGGGGGCGGCCCCGTCGCAGAGGTCGAGCCAGCACCACCGGCTGGTCCAAGTCCAGGTGAGCAGCCTTCACCCGGTCCACCGAGACGTGCTCGGCCCTGCCACCCAGGTCGACCACCAAGTGCTTGTCCCCGTGTTCCAAGACCCGGAAAGGCCCATCGTAAGGGGGCTGCAGGGGGCCTCTGTGCGCGTCGTGTCGGATGAACACATGCCCCGCCGAGCGGAGCTCCACAGGAACTCGGGACACCTGAGTTCCGTGCCGAGCAGTGGGGATCGGAGCAAAGGCCTCAGCGGCGATCCTCCTTAGGCGCGGTCCTCAGGCCCAGCATCACCCAAGGCAGCTTGTCGACCCAATTACCATCCGTCAGGCCGGCCTTGAGGGCCGCCTTCATGGAGCGATGGAACCGTTCACAGAGGCCGTTAGCCTGAGGGTGGTAAGCGGTAATCCTGTGAAGCTTAACCCCCAAACCACTCGCCACGACGTTCCAGAGCTCGGACGTGAACTGTGAGCCCCTGTCCGAGGAAATGTCTGACGGGGTGCCAAACCGACACACCCACGTCGCAATGAAAGCCCGGGCTATGTCAGCCGCCGATGTTGACACGAGAGGGACCGCCTCCGGCCAACGGGTCGTCCTGTCCACCATGGTGAGGAGCTAGGAAAAGCCCTGAGAGGAGGGTAATGGACCAACCAGGTCGATGTTGACGTGGTCAAACCTCCTCTCAGGCACCAGGAAACGCTCTAAAGGGGCCTTCGTGTGGTGGTGCACCTTAGCGCGCTGACAAGCCACGCACTCACCATTCCAAGTCCTCACGTCCTTTTTCAGCCCCGCCAGACAAACTTCGCGGCCACCAAGCGCACCGAAGGCTTACCGCCGGGGTGTGACAGGTTGTGCACTGCCTCAAACACGGAGCGCCTCCAACTGGCGGGAACGCCTGGCCACGGCAGGCCACACAGGAGATTAACGCCTGCGTCGCCGAACACCACGTCTTCCAAGCGCAGCCCCACGCCCTCCACCTTCAGGGCCTGGACACTGGGGTCTGTGACCTGGTCCGCCGCCATGCGGGTATAGTCCAGGCCCAACTGGACGGCTCCGATCACGACTCTGGAGAGGCAATCTGCGACCAGGTTCGATTTGCCAGCCACGTGCTTAATGTCTGTGGTGAACTACGAGATGTAAGACAGCTGCCGCTGCTGACGTGCAGACCAAGGCTCCGCCACTTTTGACATGGCGAACGTGAGCGGCTTGTGGTCGACAAACGCCGTAAATTCACGGCCTTCCAGCAAAAAACGGAAGTGCCGCACGGCCAGCCAGAGTCCAAGGAGCTCTCGGTCAAAGGCGCTGTACCTGCATTCCCTGGGCGTCAGCTGACGGCTGAAAAAGGCGAGTGGCTGCCAAGTGCCCTCCACCCACTGCTCGTGCACCGCACCAACTGCGTAGTCCGATGCGTCTTGACCTCCGTAAAAGCAGACTCAGCTTCCGCCGTCCAGTCGATCGCCTGGATGGGGGTCGTACGCTTCAAAGCCTCATACAGCGGCCGCATAAAGTGGGCGGCCCAGGCGTTAAAACGGTGGTAGAAAGTCACCATCCCCAGGAACTCACGGAGCGACCGGGCTGTGAGCGGGCGAGGAAACGCTGCGACAGCCTCAACCTTCGCCGGCAGGGGTGCTGCACCGCCTTTGGTGACGCGGTGTCCGAGGAAGTCAATGTCAAACACCCCGAACTGGCACTTTGCAGGATTGATTATCAACCCGTGTTGGCTGAGCCTCGTGAAAAAGGCTCAGAGGTGTGGTGCTCTTCCACCGAAGCGCTGGCGACGAGTATGTCGTCCAGGTAGACGAACACAAACGGCAGGTCCCGCAGCACCGAATCCATCAGGCGCTGGAACGTTTGAGCGGCGTTCTTGAGCCCAAAAGGCATCCGCAGGAACTCGAAAAGTCCAAACGGCGTTATCACTGCCGTCTTAGGAACGTCCAGGGGATGCATGAGCACCTGGTGGTATCCGCGCACCAGGTCCACTTTAGAAATCACCAACGTACCGGCCAGATGTGCCGAGAAGTCTTGAATGTGTGGCACCGGCTAGCGGTCAAGTGTAGTGGCGTCGTTGAGGCGTTTTTTTTTAACGTCCACCAGGAGTCCGTGAGCACATAAGAAATCCGCCCAGAGGAGGGGAAAATAAATGTCTGCCCTCACAAAATCCCAGTTGAACCGCTGTCCTCCAATACACACATAGGCCTCACGCGGTACGTGCGAATAGGGCCGCCATTAGCCGTCGTCAACCGCGGTCCATGTCCCCCACGAGCGATGTCTTCCCTCGACGCAGGAACAACACTCCGTTGAGCTCCTGTGTCACACAGAAACAAGCTTCCTGAGACTCTGTCGCTGACGAAGAGAAGCCTGCTCGTGCCGCCAATGCTCAGGGCCACTACTGAGCACCGGCTCCTCCGTTTCCCGGAGGCTTGCAGGGAGCGACACACTTCTTCGCCCTGGCCCCGAACCGCGCGTGGTAAAAACACTCTCCTGTGTCCCCACGCCGGCTTGGTACCGTCACGTCCAGCCTCCCCCAAGCCTTTTTAACTGTAGAGGTGGTGCCGAGCGTCACAGCTAGCGCCTCTGCACCGGACTGCTGGGTAGCCAGGAAAAAACTGTCAGCCTCTTGAGCCAAGGCACGGGGCTCCGTAATGGACGTGTTGGCTAGCGCCGTCTGAACCCGGGAAGGCAAGTTGCGCAGGAACGTCTTCATGAACAAAATCCGGGGATCTCTCCCCCCTAGCAGATTTAGCATTTTCTCCATTAACTGAGATGGCTTGCTGTCTCCTAGGCCTTGAATGTCAAGTATCTGGCGGGCCCTCTCCTTAGCAGATAAGCTAAATGTCTTGAGGAGAAGGGCCTTAATCACCTCATAGTTGCCATGGTGCGGTGGGTCTGCGATAAATCCCACTAACCTGGATGACGTGGAGCTTCCCATCGCTGCTACCACGTGGAAATATTTCAAATCCCAGTCACGGACTTAGTTAATCGCGATTAACTATGGACAATCATGCGATTAATCGCGATTAAATATTTTAATCGACTGACAGCCCTACTTATAACGTGTCACCACAGGGTATAATCCCTTTTTTTGACAAGACAGTAGTGACGGCCATCTTGGTGACATGTGTTGTTGTGCAAGAGATGTCTTTGAGAGTTTCACACAAAGAAATGTGTTACTTCACGGTTTTACGACACATTGTTATTTTTTTTACTTGTAAAATTATCTTTTAAATTGACAAACATCATATGTGTAATTCGTGGCACAATTCAAACGGGATCGAAAGATAATCTTTCTCTCTCCATTGACTTCAATACATATTTTTTACGAAATAAGGTCCCATGGAGGTCCACCGGAAGGGGAGGGACTTCGCCACTCTATAAATTAAGACTGTGAATAAACCAGGGGGAGCAGACAACACGCTTAACAGGATACTTTGCATTGTTTGAAGTGGGGTTGTTTAACTTGTTCATAGTCAGTGTGCTACCTACAGTAGATGCCGTTTGGAAAAACAGAAAAGAATACCAGCAGGAAGCTCAACAATATACTGCTGTGGACAAGCAGCAGCAACACGTATTCATCCTCCCCAAAGAAAGATTTCCCGGTTTAAATGTGAACTATGTGGAATACTTTCATTGCTTTTGCTCGCCATCAGAAAGCCCTTACCAAAAAACTGTTTAAAACACAGAAGTCACACAATAAGACCAAGCAGCTAATCGATCAGGGCAGCTGCTCCTCTGTTCTGCTACTGTAGGTAGATTCATTGTTTGTGTCAATGGAGTCTGGTCATTTTTAAAAGAGCATAGATAAAGGCTGTGGTTGCGGATATTGAGTTTTTAGTTGTCTCAAACTCGTTTTGCTGCCGCACCATGTCCGCAGTGCTATAGCTTAGCTCCCTGCTGGTATACTTGTTGGTTATTTACTGTTTGTGTATAAAGCTCCCCCATTACTTGGATTATTCCTTGCACCCCCTTGCATAGGCCCTAATGGTTTCAACCATGTTTTCATTTCATACAGTTCAATTTGGATTGAGACAGGGAAATAATCGAAACCTCACGTGTGGCGTTTCACTGTCAAGGGGAGCGTGTATGTAATTACATTGCAAATACTGACTTGAGCCCCACCACTGTATGGGTTAGCCAGTCCGGCCACATGAAATGTCAAATGTTAGAAATCCGCTGTTTATTATTTAAAGTTTTACGTCTGATTCGCTCCTTTTTTCCTCTCTGTACACAGCTCCAGTTTGGGCATTGGCCTGTCATCAGATTTCATTTTTAGTTGCTGCTGTAGCGGAAGTTTAGTAAAATTATTTTTGATTAAATACTCCAAATCTCCACCCTCCATAATTGCACTTGCTTCAGTTGCTAGCTACTTTTTAAGGGCAGTGATGACAGTTACAGTACGAACTGAAGTTGATGCGATTTGATTGGATTGTGAGGCATGACGTGAGCCCCATTGGTCAATCCCTCCATTTTTTTTCACCAAGGGAAGCCAATTTCGGCTAGCCTCCTCTCGCAACAGAGAGTGCAATCTACTGTTTCATCATAACATCTAGAGGGGCGCTGTTTCACTCTTTGTAAAATACTCAATGAGAATGGGGGAGAGACGGGCCGGCAGAATAATTACCGAAACTAAACGAAGTGTTTTTATTTATTTATTAAAATTATAACTACAATCCAAAAAAACAGGGGAAGCCAGGCTTCCCTTGCCCTCCAGGAGAAAACGCCACTGAGTTCAAGGGATAATTCTCACCCACCTCTTGCTCTTGCCCTGCACTTGTATTGAGCTGGTTCTTCCACCAGCTCACCTCTGTCCCTCATCATGAACGCAGGAGGCTGGCTGTATATCTGAACTCGCGCCCTCATCATTCTATTCATTATCTTGCACTTGTTCTAAGCTGCTGCTGATAGTGCTTGTAGCAGCGCTGCTGCCAAAAAGGTCTGTCAATTTGCGACATTTATATGCTTCACCTGCGAGTGACTTCACCTTTTTTTCTCTTGCCTTCTCGGCCCCACCTTTTTCTTTTCGTTTTCTTTGATTTGTATCCATGTTTTTTCATTCTCCCTGTCTGCCGCGCATAGACTGTATATAAAGCTGCCGCGGCGTCTAATCCCTTCTCTCCGTGTGGCGGTCTTTTTTCTTCTTCGTGTGTGATTATTTGACAGATAAGAACCACACAACTGCATTAGCGGCCGCTGTCGCCCTCTGTCGGCCGTCAGTGCAACTTAAATGATGACGTTAAACCACTTTTTTTTTAAAGGGCCGGCCGGCCGTCAACGGCCCTTGACGACCGGCCGTTCTGTGGTTCTCCAGATTCTACAGATGGCCAGTCCGCCCCTGGGGTTAGCCCTACCATAGATTACCCAACAAAAATACCTCTTCAAAAAATCCAAACTATCCCTTTGCCCTCAAACTCTCTTAGTATTTTAAATGTAAGGCACCTGAAGGATGGACGTTTGCTGGGGCAAAACACAGCCTAGCAGCAAAGCTGTGTTGCTAAGTCCAGTCTCTATGAACATGTTTGTTGCATTCCCTCCGACACCTTTAGCCTTCTTACCTACACCCAGCAGCAGCTGCTCCACCTGATCCCCTGACAGGGCAGATGTCTCTGTGAAGAATAACCCTCTGTCATTGGCCAGACTCTGTCCTTCCTGTAGGACCAATCAGAATCAGTGGGGAAAAGTGCAGTGTTACAGCGTATAGCAGTGGCATATTTACTGTGGCTGACGGGCAAATGCACCAAAACACTTCAATTAGGAGAAACGGACTGCACTTTCAAAACGAAGCATGTATGAGAAAATATATATAAAAACACAAATCTGCCAAAACACATGTAAATTACATGTGTTTTGGCAGATGTGAATGAAGAAACATCTTCACCAACTTGACAACACATGCACAGTGTTTACAAAAAGCGTTGCAATGAACAAATCGCAGCAAGAAGCTCAAAACACACCAGAACCAGTGGACCCTGGACCCAGGTATTATAAAGTAGGCCAACTATCACTGGAAACTTACCTAAAATATAAATAATGATAATTTGATCGCAGGATTCCTTCTGATATTATTGCAGATCTGTTGAACGATAACTAGCTAACATAGCCTGCAGTCATTTCAAATATACTGACAAACACAGTTATGAAACAGACTACCCCTGCCAACAGAGACAGTTGTCCAACTTTAATATCCCTGAATGTCTATAGAGAGCCGAAGTCCCTCCCTTTCCGGTGGAACTCCATGGGACCTTATTTCGGAAAAATTATGTATTGAAGTCAATGGAGAGAGATAAATTATCTTTCGATCCCGTTTGAATTGTGCCATGAATTACACATATGATGTTTGCCAATCTTAAAAAATCATTTCCAAGTAAAAAAAGTCACAGTTTGTCGTAAAACTGTTGAAATATAAGACTATGAAAAATACACAACTAGAAAGACTTCAAATCCCAGAGTCGCGTAAGTGATGTCATAATTGTTTTCCTCCACTAAATATAAGAGATAGCTAAGATAAGATAACTTTAACAAGATGCCTGTGTGCTTTAAGCTTTAGGAATCCAAAGTACAACATATAATAAGTACCCTGTATCAAGATTGATGCAAAACAAGTGATATTTGACCTTTTTAGAGACATTTAGGGTCATTTGGGTTGATTTGACCTATCTCTGGCCCCCCTTGCTCGATTTTGACATGTGACATCTCTTTCTGACCGTCAGAGCCAATAGAATCGAGGGGAAGTCCCACATAGTCCTTATTTGGTCATGTGTGTGTGTTAGACTGCCGCGTCTGCCAATAGATGGGAGCAGCAGCAGCAGGTGGCTACCATTAGCAGCTAACTTTTGGTCTCCGATTTTTACATAAATATGGAATTATGGACTATAAATTAAAAAAATGATTATGCACATACTTTCTCAACCTATGGATTAACCGATGCAGCAGTGTTTTTTCTCATTTGAATGCCATTGAACACGTCTTTTGATCAGATTGACAGCTACGGTGAGACGATCTCCCGTAAAAGCTCCGTAAGGTACGTGCTGTGATATCTGTGTTTGCTTCCCCTGTCGCGAGTTTGTATCTTTCAGTGTTGAGTCTGGCACCGTTAGATTCTGTGTCTTTACGATCATAAACGATGTGTTGGATGTGCAGAGCTAGGATAAGTAATAAGGGAGCTTGGAGTGATTTTCGGTGCGGTAATAGGTTAGCATGTTTCGCTCGGGGCTAATTCATTGGGTCAGTGTTAGCATTGTGTGTTTTCAAAAAATAATAATAATAATAATAAAAAAAAATTAGTTTTTCCCCGTTATATGGATATAAAATATTCATAGTTTATTAAATATTAAGGTTCCTTAGACGTTGTTTCATGCAAATGACGCGATTTCGGGCCCGGGCACGGGTCCGTGGGGCTAAAGAGTAAGAGTATATTTTGTGAACCCTTTGAAGAGTACTGTCACACCGGTGTGATCATTCTATAATACACCGTTTAAGCCTATACATCCATGGTTTAAACCCGGATGCCCCCTCCCCCGGGGGCAGACATGCTAACACTAACGGTACATTAGCATCGGCGATCTTTTCTACTTCAAGCAATTTCTTTTTTTTTTACTTGCAAAATTATCTTTTAAATTGACAAACATCATATGTGTAATTCGTGGCACAATTCAAACGGGATCGAAAGATAACTTTTCTCTCGCCATTGACTTCAATACGTAATTTTTCCGAAATAAGTGCCGTTTCTCAATGTCGAGTAAAGCTGCTGCAGAGCCACCATTTCAAGTAAACTACGTCATCGAGTGGAGCCGAAGGACTGTTTAAAGGCCCAGCATTCGGCGCCACTCGATGACGTAGTATACTTGAAATAGTGGCTCTGCAGCAGCTTTACTCGACATTGAGAAACGACCAGTGTCCCATGGAGTTCCACCGGAAAGGGAGGGACTTCGGCTCTCTATAGCACTCCCAGCTGTGTGTATCACTTTTTAGTGTCCCCTGGTTTTTGTTCTATTTGCTGCGTTTTTTTCTCCGCAGCATTTAGTTTCTTTTAGTAAATGCTGCGCATATGTTGTCAAGTTGGTGAGGATGTTTCTTCATTTGCATGTGTTTTGGCACATTTGGGTTTTTATATTTATATATATCATTTTCTTAAATGCAGCGTGTTTCTCCTAATGGAAGCGTTTTGGGCAGCCACAAAAGTAATGCAATAATAAAGAGTACGTTTACTTATTAAATGTAGAGAAGAAAAGCACAAATTACTAATAGAATAGAAATAATGACAAACAGCTGTGTCTAAAAAATTAGTAGCAGCAATTGAAAACGATATTACACATTGCAGGTTTATGCACAATATTGCAACCGTCTGTATTGTGTGTGGTCCACGACACATGAAAATGAATGTTATAGATTGTAATATAAAAGGAAAAAACAGAAATGTTGACCTTAATTAAATGTATTATGTCAACAAAATGTCAGATGAAAGCAATAATATTAAGTTGAACATATTTTTTTTTCTTTGAACTTAATGTTATTGCTTTCATCTAACCTAATACAATTATGTGAAATCTGTTCATTAAAGTCAACATTTCAGTTTTTTCAGTGTATGGTAGCGTTTTATAGACTGATTGACTGTGATAAAAGGAGTTATTCCGTGTGTGTACCTGCGCTGACACTTGTCGATGCTGTTCCAGGTCGCCCTTGTTGCCCACCAGCCACAGGACGGTGGATCCTGAGAAGTACTGCTTCTCCAGCTCTCTGAGCCACACTTGAGCTCTGATAAATGTGTCCTTTATTGACACAAACACACACAAAGATACACAACGTAATGAGCACCAGCCCAAACAATGAGAGTTGATGAGTTATTTTAGTGGTCAGTTGTCTGTTCCGTTACCCTTTTGCTGATATCATAGACCAGCAGTGCAGCGTGGGCTCCTCTGTAGTAAAGGGGGGTGACACTATGGTACTTTTCCTCCCCTGCCGTGTCCCAAATTTCAAAGCGAAGAGTGACTTCACGCAGATGCACCACCTGGGTGAGGTATGCACCTGAGGGGGAGGGGGAGGGGGAGACAGCAGACAGCACAATGACATCATCCGGGACTCATTTGTTCACAGATCAGCAACGTTTAGCGTGTCATGTTGACGCATTTTAAAGGGGACTTATCGTGCAAAATGCACTTTTTTATGTCTTTTATACATAAATATGTGCCCCGGTGTGTCAGGAAACACACAAAGTGTCAGAAAATAAAACCCTCTCTCTTTTCCTCAATGCGCAAATCTCTAAAAACGGGGCTACAACGGAGCTGATCCAGATTTGGACCCACGACCCTATCAGAAACGTTGCTGTATCAGAAACAATGCCCGACATGTTTTGGAAGTAATATGGTCTGTGTTTACATTAGCAAGCATCGCTAACACTCAGAGCTAACGCTGTACTGGAGAGAGTATGTGTAAAGAAGCCGGATATAAAAGGTACTGTTCTTGTGGTAAACCCGCGAGAGAGAAAGCGTTTGAGCTCCATACTGTTTCAGAAATAATCCTTGATGTGGTTTGGAACATGATATGGCGTTTCATCACCGCAGCATTTAGACAGTGGGTGTTTTTCAATCTCGAGTAAAGCTGCTCCAGAGCCACAATTTCAAGGATACTACGTAATCGAGTGCCGCCGAAGGACTGTTCCAATCTCCAGGATACTTGGAATTCTACCGAGGCCGGCGTACTTCGTTGCGGGAAATTTCGAGGCTGCACATGTGTAGACTCCGCCGTCTTAAAATCCCCACAATGCTTTGCGCACGGACCAATTTCCAAAATCTTTGGCGGAAAATGTAAGGCGGGGCCTCTCATATGACGCACACCTGCACACTTGCTAGCCTGTTCCATTCTTCGTTTTCCGAGGCTATAGGAGGTATTCTTGCCTCGCTTCTGAAGGAACTCACGCAGAGGTACATGTGCTACCAAACAAGCCTCCTCGACATTTAGAAACACCCAGTATCTGCCGGGTCCCGCATGACGCATAAGCTCCACCCTCTCTTTTTTTTCCAATTTCTTTTTTTAAGCTTTATACCCAGAATCAGCCATTTAGTAACAGGGCTAAAATAGAAGGGTATGATGCATGGCTAGAATGGGTGATCTGTTTGGTATTTTGAGAAAAACACTTCATAGACATGTGTCGTGGCTTCCTTCCTTGTCTTTCCATCAAGCCACGAGACGCCTTAAACAGACAGTTCTAACTCGTTTCTTTCCTTAAATTACTCACAGTTTGAAGTGTTGCTTGGCCTCCGATGATTTAGAAGATGTTGCGATGTGTTTGCTCAAAATAACATAACAAACTTTTGCACATGCAACAAAGAAAATAGGCCTTTACAATATTCAAAAGAAATAGGCAAAACTCAAAATACAACTTAGGTATTTTATTTTGAGTTTTAATAATGCTTATAACTTAAAGGGTACTTGTACGATTTGTGTACATGTACGGTACGTTATGGTACGTTACGGTAAGGTAAGTTAAGACTGTTCCTCGACGGCGTCTCTCCACAGGTTGCCCATCACTGTGGCTTTAGCACAGGCGCCGTGGGAATTGTAGTCCTTTTATAGTGCGTTGACTACAGACGTCACAATTAGGTGGCCTTTCTTATCAAAACAAAATACTGGCTCTAACAACATGTTTTTTATATATTTGTATTAATGCTGTCAAAATTATCGCGTTAACGGCGGTAATTAATTGTTTGAATTAATTGCGTTAAAATATTTAACGCATTTAACGCATGTGCAGAATGTCCCGCCCCATACATCCCACCAGTGGCAGCGCCAGGGTATGGCTAGGGTAGCCATACCAAGAAATGGCCTAGCCCCACCATGAAAAATTATGTTAAAGTAACCAAAGTCCGCCAACTCGCGCCGAGTAAATTGCACAGACAGCAGTTAGTAAGATTGATTTCAGTTGCCACTTGTCTGGAAATACCGAAGACTAGAAACGGTTTTGAAAACTTTTGTCACGTAGTGATCGTCTTCTCAATAGAACATCTTTGATAATGTCTTCTGGCCAATCAGAATCAAGATAACGGCGTGGTGTTGTTGCAGGAAGTCCCGACATAGAATACTTTTGCTGTAGTACATCTCTATATACATCGATACAACATTACGTGTTGATAGAAATCAACACGTAATGAAATAAGACCCCACGGTTTGATGATTGATACTGTGTGTGGGCTGTCTTTCATTTTGACACACAGAACAATGTTATAATAAACATACATACATACTGTATAAATGGATATATCCGCCTTCTTTCATTTATCTTTCCATTCCCACAACAATATACATAAAGAAATGGCATATTTTGGACATAGTTCGAATGGTGATTAATCATGATTAATTCATTTTTAAGCTGTGATTAATCTGATAAAAAATTGTAATCGTTTGACAGCCCTAATTTTTATATATCTGAGACCTATATGCTATTGTCTAAAAATAGCATGATAGGTGACCTTTAAAGGTCCCCTATTATACTGTTTATCATCAATATAGGTCACGGATACAAACATGTCTCTGAAGTGTTTGGCTCGAAATGCCAAACAGATCACCCATTGTAGCATGCCATAACTCTGTTTCAGCCCTTCAAAAGTGCTGATTCTCTGTCTGTTACTTTAGATGAAAATAAGGTGCACCTCCCAACGCCCCTCTTAGAGATATTTGGTCAAAAAGAGCACAATGGTGCTGGAGGAGGAGATTCAGCTGATAATGGGGCCAAAAAATCGTCATGACATCATAAAGTGGCCAAAATCTTTTTCAAAAGGTTTTTATATAAATGGATCGGGACAAAAAGTGAGCGAATCTTTTTTTCTGAAACGTTCAGAATGTCTTTACATAGAGGGGACACATGTTGATGTATGAAATACATGAAAAAGTGGATTTTGCATAACAGGTGACCTTTAAGCTATTAACGCAACATTCTGTCTTGTGGAAGCACCGTCACAGCTTTCAATCTAAATAAGACTTGAAAAGCCAAAAAAACTGTGTGTATTTTGTTTGGTGATTCTATGTTGAAAATCACAAATATAAGAGCCATGCCAAACTATTAAATTATACAACTATATAATTATGATAAATATTTAAGTTGACATTTTGGGAAATAAGTTCATTAGAAAGAATACAAAATTGAGAACTTTATCAATTATTTAGATCTATGAAGCGATAGCCAGGAGTCATTAGCCTAGCTTAGCATCAAAACTGGATACACTTTTTACAACCAGTCTGGCTTTTTCCAGGAAGAAAATATGCCTTCAAGCTCCAATGAAGTTAGTTAACAAATACTCTTGTTTGTTTAATCCGTACAAAAACTGAGGTTTAAAAGAGAAGTTGTGGTTTCTCCAGGAAGTTCATGTTTCTCGCTGAGAAATATTCTAAACACATAAGTTACAGAGAGACCACAACTGCGTTGTTTACACAGATTTTGGAATAGGTTAAACTTTTAACAGCTGTTATTAAGAATGTGTTTCTACTTCAGCATACAGCCATGTTAGCTGTTTCCACTGCTTCCAGGCTGAATGCTAAGCCATTAAGGAATCATGAGTAGGCCTATAGTTAAGATCTTTGAATCCAACCTTCAGCAACTTGCTGCTGTGATGTTGTGAAAGTTGTTATTTGCCTTCTTGCTGACAGCAAGAAGGCAAATAACAACTTTCACAACATCACAAAATATATATTTTAATTATTTTCAGAATAAATACGTTTTTCCCCAATATATCATTGCCTCTGGAAGTGTCATGAACTCACAGCCTACAGTAGGTGATGTCCTCCTGAACTCATCCTTGCAGAACCGCAGGGCCAGGCTGGACTTTCCCACACCAGAGCCCCCCAGAAGAACCATCTTAACCCTGAGGGTCCGCATCGGTCTGCTCAAAGTGTCACTGCGGAGATCGGGGTCTCCTGGCACCTTTGGGAGCTTTTCCCCCATCAAAAGTTCACTTCGTTTCAAAAGAGTGATAAAATACAGAAGGACAAGATAGTCAAAAGTCCCAGAAGGTCCTCAAGTCCTGATTCAGCAGTCCTCCGTCTCCTGTAGCAACAACTACTCCAAACTCTGTCAGAGATGTAATAATGTCTTCTCTGCCGTGTCTGACACTGCGCAAGCTTTAACTGGTTTTACAGAAAATAAAAGTAAAACCAAAGTCCAGTCTTAACTTGTAAAAGGCTGACACCATAATTTCACTTCCTTTTAGACACCCACAACAGAGCTATAAAACATTCGAGGCCATTGTAAGCTAAACATGCACTCACGCATGCACTCACGGGGAGTTTTTGATGGAGGCAAACTGTATGAGAAATGTGGTCTTCTTCCAAAATTCAGTGTTATTTCCATCAGATGCCAGATGTCTTTTTATTGAAGTTATGTATTCATTCAGTTCATTAACAACATGTAATGAAGGAACACTTTATTTGTGTATGTGTTACTTTACAGCATGTTTTAATATGAATTTCCTATTACATGATATATTGCTTGGTTGCATGGTGAAATAACTTAGGTTAAGTCATTCAAAATTGGACAAAAACATTTCGTGTTTTTCCTGTATCTCTTTGCAAGGCACTGATTCAACACAAGAGGGAGTCATTGCATTATCACAGCCCAGTGGTAATGATAAAGTGTCATGCGCAGAGTCATTCCAGACATTACAGTTATCAATACCATGGTAACATAATTCGAATATGATGGTCTGGGAACCACTTTGTCATAAAAGAACCTTTAGGCAAATATATTCAGTTGCTTAAATGCAAGTGTCTCATCGATTCAATACTTTGAAGGAACCTTCACTATGCATTCTAACTCTCTTTTTTTACTGCTAAAATATGATAATATCAAGACCTTTTTACCAGTAAGCCTATAAACCTTTCAAAAAGAAAATGTAAAGTTGTGCCTACGCAAAACAAAGTACTTAATGTGGCAACTGTGAATACATAACAAATACAACGTTGATGAAGAGTGTACAAATATCCAGAGGTGGGAGAAGTACTCATATCTTGCACTTAAATACAAGTAGAAGTACCAGAGTGTAGGAATACTCTGTGACATTAAAAGTCCTGCATTCAAAATGTTACTCAAGTAAAAGTAGAAAAAGTATTAGCATCAAAATATAGTTAAAGTATCAAAAGTAAAAGTAGTCATTGTGCAGATTGTCCATTTCAGAATAAAGTATTTGATATGTTTTATAATGATTGATGCATTAAAGTGGTTTACGCCAGGTGTAACTACAGTCTGATTTAAGAGTTGATTATATATCACATACATTCATCAAAATCTGTAAAGTAACTAAAGGTAGGCTACTAAATAAACGTGTTAAGTAAAAGTAAAAATAAGCATAATTAAACTTAAGTACAGTATTTGACTTGATATCTACTTAGTTACTTTACACCACTGAAAATATCACACAGGTTTCTCTATATTATATGAGTTACAAATGATTCAACAGTGTTAAGGGTTACCACAGGATATACAAAGTATGAAGTAAAGTCACTATCAACTCACTATTGAATATATCACACACATTATAGTGGACCATTACATAAAGAGTGAGGGATCTACCTGGTTCTTATTCTGAGCTATTGTCTGGCTCTTTAAGAAACCCAACACTGTTTTTAGAGTTCGCTCGTCATTAAAAATAGCAGAGGGGGTGTGAGGTGAGAGAGTGGAGCTGGGATATCTGTTTGAAACTGAAGCCCTGAACATGTAGTCCCCTCCAGAGGTTCGAGCTGCTTTCAAGGACTCACCGTATATACCGGGCACCGATAGACATAAAGTGCTTTAATTAGGGCCTACACTGTTATTCTTCTCGCTTTTTGTAGATGTTTTTTTAATCTAATGCTAACGTTTTAAGAGTAGGCCCTAGGCCTATATATAAAGTTACGTTAAATGTTAGTAAGCCTAGTCGAGTTTTAATTATTTGAATGTTTGTAGACTCCTCTCCCCTTCTTTACAATGACCAACCACACAGTAGGCTACACAAACCCACACCTACCATATGTTGTATTCATTCATGTGTTTCACTCGCCAAAAGATGTCGAGGGTGTCCAAGTCAAGCAAGTACAATAATTTAAAATGAAATTTCGAGAGATTTAAGTTGGCTTTTCCTATTAGTAGTATTAATAAACCGTCACCGTAGTTAATCGTATTTAGGTCTACAATGTCTGCTTAACCAGTGTGGTTTGTTGACAAAATGACGTTTCTAATGGAACCTATATATCCGACCTCACGTGAAGGCAGCTTGATCGAGGACATGCTTTGAAGTTCGTCAGAGTGACAGGTTCGAGTCTCCTGCTGAGAATCCGTCAGGTGGTGGAGTCACACTGCTGCTAGATAAACACGAGGCCAAACACATCACAATACCGGTGTTTTAGCTACAGCTTACTTTAGTATTTAATTGTCGGCGTTTGTTTTAAGTGAATAAATGTGAGACAGAAACAGACAAGGTTTAAAGTTACAGTGAACGCTTTCTTTTACTGAGTTTGCTAGATAAACGCATCAGAAGCGCACGTGGGGCAGATGCTGCCAGTCCCCGTCAGTGTGAAGCAGAGCTGAGAGTGTAGCTCGAGACAGAAACACAGGAAGGAGTGAGAAACGGATGTGTGACAATGACCCACGCTGTAAGCGCTGCTACACACGGTCGGTTTGATCTGCTCGCCTTTAACTCGATATTTTAGCGACTCATGAGAGCCCCCAACTAGCTCTGTTTGGATTATTCTGCGCTTTCTCTGGAGTGTGACTTTATCTACAGTGAGTGGAGAAGTTTGAGACAACATGGGGACTCAGGGCGCAGGACGGAAAAGGTCCACCAAGAAGGACAAGTCGACGGCGGAGGACGATGCCCTGAACCTCATAGCGAGAGAGGTGAGTGGATATTCTGCTGAACAAACTGCTCCTGCCGGCTTTGAAACCACACACACTGGTCCCTGTACAGCGTCTAACGCCCTCCATGAGATATGACCAGAGGTTGGCGAAGTACTCAGATCGTTTACTTGAGTAAAGTAGAAGTACCAGAGTGTAGGAATACTCTGTTACAGCAATACTCTGCATTCAAATGTTACTCAAGTAAAAGTAGAAAAGTATTAGCTTAAAAATATAGTACCACAATTATTCATTGTTTGATTGGTCCATTTCAGAATAATATATATGATATGTTTTATAATGATTGATCATGAAAGTGTTCTCAAAGCTGGTAAAGGTGCAGCTAGTTTGAATGACTTTGTATACTGCAGGGTAGCTTGTGGATTTACTCCAGGTGGAACTAAAGTCTGATTTAACACTTGATTATATTTCACATCATTCATCCACATCTGTAAAGTAACTAAAGGTATTACACTATTTACCTTTGAATAATAGTGGGGTAGAAGCTAAACATTTAAATACTCAAGTAAATTACAAGTCTCTCAAAATTGTACTTAAGTACAGTATTAAGTACATTTACTTAACCTTCCCTGCATACTAACACATGTGTTTCAGTATAAGTCTTGGTGTGTCTGCTGTTAAAGCGGCTGACATTTGGTGATATCCAACCGAATGATATGACCCCAGACACTTCATGTCCAAAATCACAATTTATCCTGAATTCCC
>CALSBZ010000180.1:400508-431291 GCA_943591055.1 Gobionotothen gibberifrons
AACAGTGTGTTGATTCTTGAATGGACTTTACTTTTCACTACAGTATGCAGATGAACCTGTAGGGACTTGAAACGAGCTTTATTACAGTAGGTGACATTAGGTATTGCCTGCTTGGTAACATACTTGCTGGCAGGTGTGTGTCTCTGAACTGTTCTTTGGTTGGGCTATCCAATTCAAGTCGTGACAGTTTGTGTAGCAAACATTTTGTTCACAGTCTGATTAGGAAAGGTTTACCTGTGCATGTGTATGTCCATGGGACAATGACATAGGTTAAACATGACATTAGGATTTAACTGCAGGTTTTATAGCTTCAATGATGTTTGATGATTCAACTGTACAACATATAATGGTTAACTGATGTAGTTAGTGAACCAACAATATGTAAAGGTATCCGCACAATAATGTATTTATGCTATTGGACATAAACTAATGGTTGTGGTAATTATTGGAAACAATCTAGCTGTACCCTAGACTACATCTGTTCTTCTCTTTTGTCTTGACCCGCAGCTAAAATCAATGGTTTAATGTTCTTTAGGGGAAAGTCTCATCTGCTAACCTGCAGGACGTGTTGTGCTATCCCTCAATAATGCAAGACTGAAGTTGGCAGCAGTAACAGTTGTGTCTGACAGCTGCTGAAGTCATGTTGTGACAGGTTTGATGGTGTCTAATCTGTTTATTACGATGAGTCTAGTGCAGGATAAATGAATGTTTTGTGTAAGGAATAATGTTTAGTGTGTCTTTAGGACTTAAGTCAGCCTATTTGAAGTGTGATTATCGGACAGCCTCTGTCTACACCTGTGCCCTTGAGCTGTGAAACTCAGACAGCAAATCAATATGTGGCTCCAATATCAAACCTAAATACCAACCGTGTACAGACAACAAAGCAGAGCCTGACCGTTACTGTTACATAGCAACATTTTGCAGAAGGGCTTCACCATTAATCGGTGATAAATCGCAATATGGACAAGTGAAATATCCAAATCACAGTAAAGGGATTATTTGGTTAAAAAGCCAAACGTGAAAATATCTGAATAAAGTATTTTGGTGCTGCAGAGAAGTCCCGGCTAAAAACGGTAATCTACAGACTTCATAAAATGTCCTTGTTTGGTAAGGAGGACCCTCTTAGTCTAATATATTATTTTCAATGACAATGTAAATGTTTCAAAAACGAATCTTCCCTCTGAGATCACAAGCCATATCACAATTGCAATATTAGTCAAAATAATCAGAATTAGTTATACTTTTTCAAAATGATGCAAACCTATCATGCATCTATGTTAACCTTTTACTTTGAAACTTGATGGGAGGATGCTAATCGCAGATGTAGTTGAGATGGTATTTATTAAGGTTTGTGAAATACATTGCAAGAAACATGAGATGGTGAGCATAAAGACCTCTCCATCTTAGCCCTCAGCCTGATGCAGGGCAGCTTTGACACGCTCTCTTCAGTTGGGAGGAAGTTGGGTCTGTGCTAACCTAACCCGGATGTTTCATAACATTTGCATGTCACTCTTAACTGACACCCAATGGCTGTAGTACGGTGCCAAAGCCTGTTGAGGTTTGGCTGTTTGCATGTTACCTTCTCTTAACTGCTTAGCTGACTATTTACAGTGCAGGAGTGTGTGTGAGGTTGCACATTCCTGTAGCTGGCAATCTTCTCTTTTTGAGGGGTATTCTTTGTGGCAAGAGAGTTACTCAGCTGGGGTTTGAGAAGACGAGGAGTTTAACAGACCTCAGTAGCAGAAACAGAATATCCAATAAGAGATTCTCTTTCATGAAGGAATCCTCATCTGTTCTTATGGTAGTGACTTACACTCCAATGTTCTGTCACATCTATACAGTTAAGAGAAAGTCTGGGCCTTTAAGTGTCAGCCCCTTTCTGGCAGTCCTCTGACAGGATGGTATGTCAGCCCTGATGAGTTGGCCTGTTCTGCCAAAGAGTTTTAAAAATAGACGCTCCTGAAAGATCAGCTGTTGCTGCACCCCCGTTTTAGATTGGGTTGGTGGGGGATGGGGATGGAGGAGGAGGGATGTGGCTCACCAACTGGCCATCCCACCAACATGGAGCTGTGTGGATTTGTTAGGCTATGGAAGTGTTCCATCAGTGTCATGTTGCTCTACATGTTCCCACTTCCCCTAGAACCACAGGGTTTAAAGACACCATAAGTTCTTTACCTGGCTAACGGTAGACCAAATGTGAGAAGACCACACAGCAGGAAAGAATGTCGGTACAGAACACCACAGCGTCAGTAATTCTGTACTTTAGGGAGTTGCTTTCATACCAATGTCAAACTTTGTAAACACTCAATTGAAGCAGGGAGTTAACGTAGCTGACCTTCACTGCTCTCAGATTGTTTGTAGTGTGAATTTGTCATGCAGGCTAAACAACGCAGAATGTAATCTCACTCAAAAGGAGAAATACTGTTGTTCATGCTTCACACAGTCAGCTGTATGAGCAGACTAACTGCAGCTTTTGGTTTGGGTGCTTTACCAAGCAGTTCATCACAAAGCTCAGAGGACAATTTGTTAAAAGGGATTCATCAAATCTCCACATGCTTCATCTTGCTGTTAGGGATGTCAGCTTCTTTATGCACTGCTGCCCATCAGTCCATCACTGCTACATGTGTACACTTCTAAGTGGATTTGTCTGTAATTCGGATTTGGAAAAAAATCTCTTTGTTACATTAGTTTGACTGATATTGAGATATGATTCACGGCTTTTCAGGAAGTAATACTTTTTCATCATCATTGGTTTTTTAAATAATTTGATCTGTACTTAAAAAACATTTTTTCCCAAAGTCTGCATAATATTATTTACAAGCACCATGGTCAGAATGGTTTCTGACATATATTTCACCTTGAACAAATACTGCTCCTGCTATTTCGTATATTGCTATTGTAATCCGAATCAGAAACACGTTTGTTGCTAAGAAGGTTAACACATACAAGGAATTTGCCATGGTGTGTTTGGTGCTTACTTAAACACAGTCAAAGAAGATGCATTGTATGAAAAGGACAATACAATTAAACGAGGATACAAAACAATTTTAAGAAAACTATAGTAACATTAAAATAAAGCAATATTTACATGGAATATGGATGAAATATAGATATACCTGTTAAAATAAAAAATGTGGCTCACCTTGTTCTCAAATGAGCGTTTCCCTCCAGTTGTATGTCAGATATTGATCTTCAGTTCCTGGAATATGGCCTGAGGTAAACTCTCACTTCTAGAAAGCTTCTGGTAAAACTCCAGTTCCCAGGTTGAATTACACCCAAAGATCACAACCGGCTTTATGTTTCATAATGACACATGATGCTTGTTTTTGAGCAACTCAAGAGTACTCTTGATAAATGTTGACTCGTAACTTAAGAGTTAATGTTCCCAAATGTCTCCCATGTGTTAATAAGTAAGAACATATTTCTTACAGTTAAGGTTATTTATTACTCTAACACAGATTTTCTAGATTTTAAAACTACCAATAGCACTGCAATATATTGTCAATGAGACATGTGTAAGAGTCTGAAATCTACAATCATGCTTTGATCCTAATAGAGCAGCTTCAGATTATATACAGTAAGTAACAGTGGCCCACATTGAAGTCATTACTGCACAGGCATGTCACATGACCGAGCATGGTTGAAGACGTAGGAAACACTGCAGTCAGCACTTAGAATGGATATGTCAGAGAGGGGCAGTACACTGAGGGTCCTGCTTTTGTCCTACGAGCGCAACCACGAGTGCCAAGTGGTCGGTGTCGGGTGCACAGACTGTGTGATCTACAAGAACACCTGCGGTTTGGTTCATATGTGTCAGTCAGTTCACCGCTCTCATGTCTTTGGATCAGAGTAGGATGTGAACGCACTACACTCCACACCTGCTGCCAGAGGCTTCGATCAGATCAGGTCTACTGTATCTTGTGTCATTACTGGTCAAGTTCAATTGTTAATTGTGGCACAGCAACATTGGTGTATATATTTCAAGAAAAAACATGAAATGCCATTAAGAACATTTAAAAAGTCAAAGTCTCCAGCGTAACATAATACCAAACTAAAATGGAGTGTGTGGTTGCTCTGTAGCAGTCTGTTGTCAGCATGGGATTTGATGAAGGTAAACTAAGAGGACTGCAATACGCTGTGGCTTCACACATCTACAGCTTTAAATCTGACCCTGAGCCGAGACCACTTTCACCAACCTTATAGCATCAGGTTTGGCCTTTATCATCTATTTCCCTCTAAAGAGGACCATCATTTAAAAAAATGAACATCATGCTGTCCTGAGGCCTGTACTACGAAGCCGGTTCAACTTAACCTGGATATGTTTGAGTTAGCCGGTTGGCCTAATCCAAAAGATACGCGCTTTCGCTAAACAGTCCTACGACGCAGGTTATCAAGTGGATTGCTCAAGCCAGCCGTGTCCTATCTAGTTAGGCGCGCGTTCACATAAAAGGGGCTGGGTTGGCAACATTTGACCAATCACAACCATGGAGAAGCACACTGACAGCGCAGCGTCATCCTTCCTGAATGAAAAGTGAACTATAATTAGACAAATATGAAGACGTTAAACTTTAAACATCCATGACTCAAACACTTTATCCAGGATAAAAGCCACATAGTTGCACCTGCAAGGTGAATACAGCTGGTAACAGAACAAGTGTTTGAATGCATACATTAACAGGTTTATGATATCACTGCCCCGTCTAAGACACCATCTGACTTTAATTACATTTGACTCAAGTGTTTCGTCAACTTAATGTGTTGCTTAAAATAATACTTCTGCATACAGTATGTGACACTGTGAGTGTTGCACGGCCAGATACGGCTCAGCTGACTCAGATACGGAAATATATGATACATTATGATGTGATATGATGTGATATGAATGATAATGGCACATCGACGTCTGCACTCAGTGCAGCAGACTGTACGTACAGTAATGTTACTCTGATCCAGTTACTTATGTTGTGGCAGATATTTAAGTAAGCTTTCTTAACGCTAATGTTATAATAGTCAGATTGCCCTGAAGATGGGAGGTGATATTTTATTCATTTTCACGTTCACACAGTCGGTGATTTGAACTGCAACGGCAGTTTAAACTGTATTTCCTTTATCCTGTAATATGACTTGATCGCTTTAAACTCTGCACACTGTTATCAGCTGTTCCACCATGGTTTCTACCTCAACCTGTAATATATTTATCCTTATTGAAATGGTTACATTCAATGAAAAATAAAATCAATGTGCAGGCTTACGTGAACACTGTTCTACATGAACAATATGGGCAGTTTATACATTCAATAAATCAACAGTAGGTGGGGATATGCTCCAAGTGGAAGCGATTCGCCATTAAAGCAAAGAAGAAGAAGAAGAACTCTGCACAGTTGATCTCTTATCCTGGAACCTATCCTGCTCCGGCGCAGGCTAGCCGTTCAGAATAAGTTATCTAGCCCGCTAAAAGTGAACCAGCTTCGTAGGACCGGAAATCCCAGAAGTTAGCTTGCTAAACGAAAATCTTGATTCGTAGTATAGGCCCCAGGTTAGCCGCTCAGCATAAGTTACCATGGCGATCTAGCCCGCTAAAAAGAGAACCAGCGTCGTAGGACCGGAAACCCCGAGTTTTCTCTGAAGTTAGCCCACTAAGCGAAAATCCTGCTTTGTAGTACAGGCCTCTGGAGAAGACTTGAAACTAGCAATTGACAACATAAAACCATGTCTACACTGTTTACTGAGGTTATGCACCAAGTGAACAGTAGGTTAATTTTCTCATAGACTTTTATACAAACATTCAATCAATCAGCGTCACCCAGGAAACTAGTGGGGATGCCCCTCCCTCAAAAGAAAAAGCAGGGTTGCGGTCAAATTGTCCATTTAGCTTAGGAGCCTTCCTAACGGAGTGAAATGACCCGGAAGTCCCTCAGTGGCAGCCATGATAAGTGCCGTTCAAATTCTCTAGATGATAAAGGAGGTTTCAAACTTCCTTTATAACCTCATTTACCTTAGGAACCACTGGACCTCCCTTTACGAAAGGAAAGGAGAAAATGCTGCCCCACAATACCTTGCGGCCGCAACATTTACCGTGACACAACATTTACCGTGACACAACATTCGGCCGAAAACGAAAACAACCGATGATGACCGAGAAATTATATCATGAAAGTTACGGTGCTTATTAAGCAATTCAACAATTGATTTGGTAACTTGCCAAAGTGGTTTGTTTTGAACGTTCAACACTATAATAATCAAAAGGAGAAATATTAACGTTACTTTTTTTATTGAAATTATCAAATAAAGTCAACATTTCATAGTGTTTACTGAGCTGTGTGGGGTTTGTTCAACTTTTAAAAGATGTTTGAATGGTGATACGCAGTGGTAGATGTTAAGGACTAACGTTTATAATAAATATATGTATTTATTTTCATACAATCATACGTATTGGGATTCATCTGGATGTGGACGTATGGACCGGAGGGAGAGGGTGACGAGCATAAGTTTCACTTTCCTTTTTTATTAAAATTCCAACTTTGGTCATGAAGAATTTATGTTTCTCTGTTGTCCACGTTCATAAAGCAACAGCATCAGAGCACGGGGAAAAGTATCTAGATGAATTTACAGTAGGGCTGAACGATTAATCGAAATCGCGATTTTAAATGATGTGATTATCAAATCGCAAAGCCTGCGACATTTTATTTTTTTAACATTTTTTTCTGGTTCTTCTTGTGTGTCAGTCATACACCAATCAGAAGTGCTGTGCTCCACATGCACCAGCAATTGTTAACCAATCAGAAGTGGCCCATGATAGAAGGTGATTTTTGAAAGTGCCTGCCCTTTCCAAATGGCTTCCAATGGAGCTTTCCTAGATGGTTTGGTGAAACAAAGCATCTGACTCAGGTTAGTGATGCTCCATCACATGTTTCTATTACAGGGTGAATCTTAAACTGAAGCTTGACTTTAAAGCAACTAAAACAGGGTGAATCTTAAACTGAAGCTTGACTTTAAAGCAACCCAACGGAAATTTCATGTAACTTTAGTTCTTTCACTCGTAGCTCGGGCTGCGGGGGTGCTAGAGACGGGAGCATGTTGATGCAACCTTCCTAGCCGGAGATATGGCCGCATTTTACAATAAACTTCCGTTGGGTCGCTTAAAAACAAATATCGCAAATCGCAATGGCAATATTTGTAATTAGATTTTTTTTTTTTTCTAAATCGTGCAGCCCTAGTTTACAGTAGTCCGCCGTTCTTATTAAACATCATGTAGTCCGCTGTATAGAAAACTGTAGTTTCCCCACAGCAGCAGACGCACATTTATGACGTCCACTGGCGCATCATAAATACGGATAGTGAAAGTGCAGTCGGATTCTCTAAAGCAGTGCTTCTCAAACTTTTTTCAGTAATGTACCCCCTTTGAAAAAGATTCTCAGCCAAGTACCCCCTGACCGACCCCGAACATTTTTGATTGAAAAAGCCTATATACATAATTACAATATAGTGATGTTCCCTCAGTGTGTGATTTGTTAACTCCTTCGTGCATGCATTACAACAAACTAAGGATATTTTCATCTTCATGCATGAAAAAAAATAACATAACATTTTTATAAAACCGATTTTTCCAAGGAGTTTTTAAATGTAAGTAATATATGTTTAACAAACCAATGAACAAAATGATATATTGTGAAAAACTATAAAATACAATACACACATTTGACATGCTTATATGAGGACCCCCTTGGTGGTTCTAGGAATATTTGTATAGACATTTGTGTTTTCTATTTAACTTATTGTACTAAGATTATTTTTGTAATCATGCATGGTATTTTTTTAATTAACCTTTTTTTTTTTTTTTAATCTCACGTACCCCGTGCAGTACCCCAACGTACCCCCAGGGGTCCGCGTACCCCCATTTGAGAATCACTGCTCTAAAGCACCGCAGTCTCTTCTCCTAAGGCTGCTTCTCAGGTCGATTATTTTCATTTCCTCGGTCCTCGGTATCACCGGAAGTTAATTTGTCTGCGCCATCTTGAGTACCGTCCCATGGCGCTTATTTCTGCCGGAGGACCGAGGAGCGATAATCGAGGAACCACCAGACCATCCTCCGATGAAATCCTCAGATACTCTCCCCGCCCCCTTACTGTGTATCGCTCACTGATTGGACGATGCAGTGCATGCACTGATCTGATGCTTCTTGACATGAGAGCAGTTTCCCAGCGGAGTGAAGAAAATATGTGAAACTCACGAGAGTCACTCCTCAGTCTATACTGTGTTTTGTTTAAATGAATGTATCATTTAGTTACAAATATGTGATATATCTGAACAACAAAGTGGTCAAAAATCATTTTATTCATTTATTGGAAACATTTTCATGATCGCTTTTTTCGTTTTACATTTTAAGAATGGCATTTATCTTTTTTGAGAATGAGTTCTTATTTTATTTAATGTATTTGGGTCTACAACAGATGATACAAATGTTTGTGTCGGTAAATGTGTACGAACAGAGGCGGGGCTGTTTGTGAAAATAACGTGGACAGAGCTGGCTGCTGTCAGACGAACAGCTGTGCGGCGTCATCACAAACGGACGTCGATTCACGTGACTCTCCGGAGGAAAGGACGTCCCATTGCTCTTAAAACTAATTTGCCTGCTTCTCGTGCTTTCCTTGCATCCCTCCATGCTTCCCTGGTGGGAGGGACTAAACGCAGGGAAACGACACAAGTGAGGGACGCAAGGATTCCATTTAATCGACCTGAGAAGCAGCCAAGTCATTTTTGAATTCTCCTATCCACTATCCCTTAACCCCGTGATGTTTCACAAAGAGGTTAACGGCCCGTCCACACTACAGCTTCAAAAAAAGCTTGGAGCTGGGCGTGTCTGAAGCTTTGGGATTTTATTGTTGCCGCGCATGCGTACCTGTATGTATGTATGTATGTATGTATGTATGTATGTATGTGTATATATATATATATATATATATATATATATATATACAGGGGTGCACATAATTGGTACGCAGGTACGCATGCGCGGCAACAATCTGAAATGCGTACTGTCTCTTGTGTCACAAAGCGCATTTGCGTACCGACGTACTTGTGAAGCTTTTCCAGAAGGCGGTCTCCATATGCACAGACTGGGCTGCTGTTGGCGTCGGTCTGTACAACGGAATTGTGCCAAAACTACGCCAACCGGCTGCGGAGGGAGACTCCCCCCCTTCACTGGAGAACTGCGCTGAAACAGCTGATCACAACGGTCACGCTCTGTGGTCACGAAGCACTCCACTAGCACTGCGCTAAAACAGCTGATCACAACGGTCACGCTCTGTGGTCACGGAGTACTCCACTAGCACCCCCCCCCATCCCCCCGTCCCCCGTCGACTTTCCTGAAATACTCCACTAGCATTGGCGTTTGTAATAGCGTTGGCTTGGTCTGAGCTTTTTGCGAGTGAAGGAGGCTTAAATGCTAGCGGGAGTTGGGTTTGCACTTCAGTCTTTTTTCTTTTGGTACCGGTGATATTCACGTTCGGGTGATGCCTTTTCAAATGAGTGTGCACGTTTGATGTATTGCCAGCCGCGTAACCAATTGTAGTTGAACAATGCCGACAAACAGCTTTGGTTCGGTCCACCTGTCTTTGTGCGTCATCCTTGTACGTAACTGCAAAACCAAAATGTTCCCAAACCGGAGACTTCAATGATGCTGGAGGATTTTCGAGCTCAACTTTATCTGCGTTCGCCATTTCGCCAGTTCCTCAAATTACTCACTAAATTTGAACGCATCCCTCTGACCAGCTCTCAGTCATAGTATGCCTCTCGTCATGAAATGACTTGGTCGCTCTATGATGCGTTGAACCCAATATGAGCAAATTACTGCGACGCAGCACCTGAGATTACTTCCAAAAAGTTGTTCACGTTCTCAATTTTTTTACATTTAACGTTATATTCGTTCGGTACACTTCGGTACACACGTGTACCGAACCGAAGGTACGTATACCGTTACACCCCTAGTGTGTGTATGTGTGTGTCATATATATAATCTCAAGCCCCGATAAGGTGAATTCTTATCGGGGCTTGAAATGCAGGACATTTCAAGTGGTCCCTTTTTTTAATATGGTGTCTGTGCTGGAACCTGTTTGATCGTCATGACATTATCAGTAGGGTTGGGTACCGAGAACCGGTTCCAACATTTCGATTCCAACGGCATCATTTAGAAATGTGAATTTCGGTTCCGCTTTTCGATGCCTGAGGAAATGTTTCTCGCCGCTCTCCGTAGCCTACTGTATGACTGCGGCGGGCGGGAAATGTAGCGTTGTACCTACACTTCCTACAGCGTGATGAAAATGGGGGATGTTGGCTTATCTGGCACCCGCAGCTCACAGCCAAAGTGCGAGTGAGCGTGTTGTTATTAGCATCTGGTGCTAGCTGCTCGAACGGAAGAAGAAGAAGATGTTTCTACAATGATGTGGAGGGAGAGTCCTCTCCAGTCAGACTGAGAGGCTGATAACTACAGCTCAGTGAGGTAAAGGACTCTGAGTGTTTAGATAGTTCACTTTAGTCTAAGTTATCTCAGTGGGTCTCAAACGTTTTGATCACAATTTATGTAAACACATATTTCCAAGGCACTCCTTTATAATTATTGGGATAAAACAAGTTTGAAATTATTCCAATGTATACTATAGGACAGTAAACCAGACATATCGTTTTAAACTGGAGAGATAAAAAAAGATGCATAAATAAAATAGTAAAATAAGATGTGAATGAACAACAAAAATAAAATTGGAAAGTTGGACTGTTGCACTGTTGTAGCTTCAGTGGTTCTCAGGTTACAGTTACATAGCACTAAATATAAACAGACTGATTAATGTGAATATTACTGTAAACTAACCTGTGTAAAAGTTTCTCGAATGAATGTAATTTATTTGGTGGAAGAAGCATGTATCATCTTTTTACCCTGCCCCTCAAAGAATCGGAATTGAGAACCGTTAAGAACCGGAATCGAAAAGTAGAATCGGAATCAGAATCGTGGAAATTCAAACAATACCCAACCCTAATTATCAGCCAGGTTGGCCTTTGACAGTAATGCTATCAGAATTTGCTCCAGATCAGGTCACAATTATAATTTAAGGAGAGATCCTCGTGCTGTAAATTAATACTTCAGAATGAGGTGTCTTTTTGAATTTTACTAAGTAATAATCAATTGTCATCAACTTCTGTGTTTACCCTCAATCATTTGTAGCATACTATTTTCCTTCAGCTCAGCCCACAGTAATTACTCTCTAGATTTCTGTTGATCATTTTTTTGTCTGAATGTGTTTTAAGGAGACGTCTAATGGGGATTAAGTTGCCAGGTTGGTACTGGGTAATTGTCAGAAGCTCAGTGAAGCGTGGTAGAGAATTGAGTATTTGGAGTGGATTAGTCTGAGGCTGGCAGGCGGGGAAAAGGAAGCCCACCACACAATCCCCTTTTCATTCTTACAGTCATCTGGGGAAGCTAGAGAGCCACAGTCCCTCGTGCAGCCGCAGCAAAGTTCATCTTTAATGCTGGAGAGACACATTCACACAATGACAGCCAACAGGAACATCCTCACTGCATAAATCAGGAAGTTTTGTAACTGAACCCTTGTCCAATCTTAGCACTCCATTTCATTAGGATGTTAAAATGTACTGAAGGCATGTTGAGTGTCCTGCTCTTGCATCAGTCAAACAGCAGTGCCACCCAGAATGTGGCTGGAGCACACTGACACTTTCCAGTGAACACCCATTATGCCATGAAGCAGTTAACCAAACAATTATTAGTGTATTTCCTGATACGTGTATATACACACAAACCGCTGGCTTCGGTCTGATCGGCTGGCCTGACTCATGTCTCCTTAAAAGGAAGTGTGTTGGCTTCCTCTTGATGACATCATCACCAGCACAGCCCGTGCAGATTGTTATCTCAAACTCCTTCCTGTTTATTCACCACGGTGGAGTTTTTCCAAAGCTGAGGAAACGGGTGCGGGGCTGAGTTGAGGTATTACAATTTATCAAGTCAGGTACACACAGGGCAGGAATAAAGGTCTACAATTTGATGGCAAAGCTGACTGAGCCTCAGTGATGGTGCTACAAGGACCAAAATAAAGCAAATGGTCAAACACTGAAACATAGGGACCAGCGCAGCAGTGGTGCAGTCATTCTTAATAATAATAAATAGCAATATTTTGAGAAAGGGTCACCCCCATTGATAATTATATTCATGCTATTGTATAAAACCTTTCTGGGTTAGGGTCAGATAGCCTCACTAAACCTAACCCTAATTTAAATGTCTTTCAAGTTGGCCTTGTTCAACCTGCTGCTATTGAATTTAAACTAACAAAAGATACCATGTTAGGTTTGAGATTGATGTATTATATTTTGGTAATATTAGCTACTCTTCCTTTCTCCCCTCCTGACCCTTAAGGCCCTGACACACCATACGGACACCAAAGAACACGTCCCGACGGACCCGATTGTTGTCGCCTCACATCTCCTGCGTCTTGGCCAAAAAGTTGCACTGGAACACAGTGCTACTTGGCCGACGGAAATAACTCTCCTTACCAGCAAGCGGCGGTAGTGTGTATTTGTCATACAAAAGAGGCAACCGGAAGACAGACTGCGTGATATATACAAACGACAAATAGTGTGTGTTCCAGTTTCACTCCCGTCCATCACAGACAGTTTCACAAAACGACTTATCGAAAACGCGTTTAGTGCGGTACTGGAAAATAAAAAGAATAGCCGTCTGTGTGTGCCTTCTTCACTTCCGTTTCGCTTCTCATGCACTGATTCGCTAAGCTGAACAGCCAATCAGAGTGATTTATTTTGCCGAAAGTCTTTTCGGCCGTGCCGACACCTTCCGCAAAGACACGACAGTGCTGGACACAACAATCTGAGTAGGGCGACAGGACGCTCATCGACGGCCAGACATCTATCGACGGCCGAAATCGGCCCGGTGTGTCCGGGCCTTTAGCTCTCGGACTTCTCAGCTTGAGGATACTTTTGAGAATCAACACTTCAGAAGCGGTGCAGGCAGTGAGCTACTCGTCACTGCAACACAACTCCTTACACTAAAAATACCGACATTTTGCCAGATGAACTCATGTAAAAGCTATTTCATCTGTATAGTTTATTTGATTAAGAAAGACTTGAATAAACACATTCTAATCTGATAAGCTTCTCACTGTTTTGTTTATAATCACATGCCAGGCATAGAACATTATCTGCCACCAACCACACACACATACATAAGGAATGATAATATACATATTCCTATTAATACCAAGGTCCATTATATTGCATACCATTCATTTGGTGCTCTTAAAAAAGCAACTTAAAATATTTGCATTCAGGAAGAAGAGCTCATTGTATAAATGCTATGTTTATTATAAATCCCTAATAGAAAAGAGATGGAAGTGCTAGCGTGCAGTCTGAAAAGACAAGTTGGGCAAACTTCTGTGGAGACTTTATTCCATCATCATCATTAGGGGCTTGAACATTAAAGAGGCTTGGCTTTATACACAGTTTTTAGAGTAGGGTGCTTCTCCTTCAATGCCCTTAAGGTCAGCACAGGCTCCTCAACCTAATATGAGGTCAACAGAGAAAATAAGTGGTGTAAATATCCTTCTCTATTAAGATTTAGAAAGCCATGGCATAACCTGTGTGACTAAATAAACATGATGTGCCCAAAATGGGTGGATCCCTGAAGTCACAGCCAGTCAGTCTCTACTAACCCCATCAGCGAGTAAGACATGTAACCCCCCACGTTGTCTTCTCCCAGAAGTGAGGAGTAAACAGTATTTGTTTAAATGTGTGTGACCCCATGAAGGTACAGTAGCATGACGATCTAAATCCTCTTTTGAAAATAAACATGTCACAGAAAATGTCCTTCTGCCACTGCTCTCCTGCTATTCACGGCACTTGCTTACTCCCATCATGCTTTAGTTGTAGTGAAATCTGCACTGTAAACTGTTGCTGCCTGAAGCACCACGTTACGGCTTCACAAAACCTCCTATTACTCCGACAAGGAAAAACAAAGAGGCCCCCACAGTGTGCCGCCATTTAAACAAGTGAGAAACATCTACCAAAAGATCTCTCTGTAGTACCTCTGGAAGAAAGGTGGGGGAATTGTGTATTTAACATTATTCACTGCTTTGATAAGAAGTCATTTTAATCTGGGCAAGAAACAGTCTGTTTTGAATGTCAAGAAATAAGGGGAAACTATTTTTTTAACAGATTCTTCACTGTTTTAACCCAGTTAATCCCTTGACTTCTATTTTTAGAGATCTCTGAAGCATACCATTTGTTTTATTCCTGAGCCTGCACACTTTCTAAGCAGTGTGTTTGCAGAGCTCAGAGCTGTTCAGCTGCTCTGTGTTTGTGGACCAGCCTGAGGTTTAGTTCCATGGCTCAGTGAGTGCAGGCAGACACTAGGCTGCACAATTTTGGGAAAAAATCTAATTGCGATTTTTCTGACAATTATTGCGATTGCGATTCGATTTGCGATATTGGTTTTTAAGCGACCCAACGGAAGTTTATTGTAAAATGCGGCCATATCTCCGGCTAGGAAGGTCGTATCAACGTGCTCCCGTCTCTAGCACCCCCGCAGCCCGAGCTACGAGTGAAAGAACTAAAGTTACATGAAATTTCCGTTGGGTTGCTTTAAAGTCAAGCTTCAGTTTAAGATTCACCCTGTAATAGATGTAACACATGTGATGGAGCATCACTAACCTGACTCAGATGGTTCACCAAACCATCTAGGAAAGCTCCATTGGAAGCCATTTGGAAAGGGCAGGCACTTTCAAAGATACTTGCCAGGTGATTGGATCAATCTGTCTATCACCTTCTATCATGGGCCACTTCTGATTTGTTAACAATGGCTGGTACATGTGGAGCACAGCACTTCTGATTGGTGTGGATGACTGACACACAAGAAAAAAAAATGTTAAAAAGAAATGTAAAAAAAAATCGCAGGCTTTGCGATTTGATAATCGCATCATTTAAAATCGCGATTTCGATTTAAAATCGATTAATCGTTCAGCCTAGACAGGAGTCTTTCCTTGAGGGAGCAGCAGTTAAAGGGTTTTAATGCAGAAGCAGGGCAAGAGTCATGCCACAAACATTGCTGTCTCATGACTAAATATTCTAAATATTCTGTAGGCCTATAATTCATACAAATGTGAGGTGCTTTTGTGAATGTGAAGTCTTAACTATAGGCAGCACAACCAGAATAATCTTATAATTGTAGTTGAATAAGCCTTATTAAGGATGAATGGTTGGTGCCTTTTGGTGTGCAGTCATCACTTTGGAAAGGAAGAATAACTAAATGATTCCATATTTAGTTTAGGCTTTATAGTTTGAAATTGAACAGAAAAATCTGGGGAAGAACAACACTTTATTGCTTCATATCAGGATGATACTGCTACTAAAGCTGCTGACCAGCATGACAACAGAATCTCCTTATCAACTGAGCAAACTGATAAAGACCATGTGGAAAACTAAACGAGAACAAATGTGATGTGTTCATTTTCATTAATTAAAGCTAGAATACAAATGAAGGAGAAGTGAAAGAATGTATTTCAGGTTTTGGTCTATCATGAAATATTGTCAATTGTATCTGCCCAAAAAAATCCAGTTGACATTGGTTGTATGCTTAATCACTTCACAAAGGCTGCTAAACTGTTTCCTTCCGTTTTTAAAGTGTTGGGGTTGATGCTGAATCATTTGGAAACAAATCTTAATTGATCAATTTCTGCTCCTTTTGATAGAAATTGTCCCCGGTTGACTCATGTCTGTGGCTTTAGTGTGCGCAGAGCGTTTGAGCAGCCACTCCCTTTGAGGCAACTATTTTAGCTTTATAAGGTTTGTTAAGTGGAAAGCAGCCTTTTTCCACTATGTCATCATACACTTCCACTGCAGTCTTTGTGAATCCACCTAATGGTCCCTCCTCTTTTCAAATGCAGTCAAATCTCAAGCTGCTCAGAAATCACAGTTATTTCTGTTTGCTCTCTTTGTCCAGCCTGTCAGCGCTTGCGCTCATTAACATTCCCAGAACATTTGGGCGTCTGAAGGCGGGTTCAGGGCGTGGGAATCCAGCCGACTGCAGACCGTCACCCAGGCTGGCATTTAGTTCTGAGGGAGGCCTTACAGACTGTCAGTACACACAAAGATTTCAGGCCAAAGGATGTCAGCATGTCACACACACTGTCACACTGTATAACGCAAGGTTATATCTGCAGAAGATTCGAACATTTCAAATTATTTGTGACCACTCATTGCATTTTATTAACTTAAATGGCTACGGGGAACAGATAACGAAATGAAATACAGTAAAATGAAATGCCTAAAATAACGATCCACAAATAAAAAAAGACAACAATAATTTATAAACATACAATCTGTTGGGTTTGTTTTTTTGCTTTTTACTTATGTTTTGGACCCGTCTTTTCTTATTTTTCAAAAAGGTTCGGGTTCTTTTATTTATTTATTTTCTTCATAAAAAAAACCTGTTCTAGCTGTTAACCGACACACAATTAATCATCATATGTCTATTAGTTGTAATATTTCAACAGAGGGTCAGTAGTTATATTTTGTGTTGTACACCTCTCCTATCTCTGCCTTCTAGTCTCAAAAATATGAACTTGTGTTCTGTTTCTCCCTTTTTCCCATTTCATACATTTGATTTGAAAGATCCTTCCAATTAGAGTTCCTTAACACTAGAACCGCCAGAGGTCGCTGTATACCTAAAACCGCCAACGGGTAAAATGTACCCACTATTGATTTTCAAGGTACAATGTTCTTTTATTTATCATACAGAGCAGTGAGTTTTGATCGCACAGGGATGAAACGTTGGGTTACGTATTGTAACCCTTGTTATATTAGCACAGGCGGAGCCCTCTACTGGACTCTATGGGTACTACCTTACCCGGCGAGCATTCTCCCACTGAGACTTCTATAGACGTAGCCGGCCTTGGACGGGCCTACCTGAATGCGTGCGCATCACACCGTATAAAAGGAGGCCTCGCCTCCTGACTGTCATCCTAGGGGAGAGTGCCAGTGCCCATGCCCCACACTCAGACACTGCAGTGCAGAGTGTGTGTGGACTAAAGTGTGGAGGGCTGTAAGGGCCCAGTGCGCCCCTCGTCCATCCCGGGACCCTCAGAGGGCCCGAGAACAGCGAAGGCGCATTACGTCCGGGGAAGGGGTCGGATGCCAACTGACGCACGCACCGGGCAGAGGAGGTGCAGTTTAGCTTCCCTGTTCCCACCATGGGGGGGGAAGACTAAAACCCCCTAACTGAATAGCCCTCGACCTGAACGCACTCCTTAGGCTCTTGGGCACAAAGGAGGGGTTCGGTCTGAGTGTCGCGCCGCTCTGGTCACCCCGAATCAGGAAACGGCTCGGGTGCACCGACAGAGCGGTTAACTCGGACACTTCTTTGGCTGACGTTAAGGCAAGAAGCAAAGCTGTCTTCCACGACAGTGCTTTTAGGGAGGAGAGCTCCAGAGGCTCAAATGGTTCTAAGACCAGAGCTTTCACTGTTGAATGCGCAACCCCTCTGTCCACCAGTAACTGTAAGAAGGAAAGAATAGAGCCCAACTCACAAGATAGGGGCTCTATTCTCCGCTCCTCACACAATCACTGGAATCCTAGCCACTTTGGCCTGTAACAGGCTGTGGTGGATCCAGCTCTAGCTGCCTGGATAGACTGAATAACACTGTCAGACAATCCACCCTGTCTCAGCCTGTCCCTCTCAGGAGCGGGAGAATGAGACGCAGCTGTGGAAAGGCGTATAGCAGCTTCCTTGGCCATGGTTCGTGTGCAAACGCGTCCACCCCCAAAGGCGGGTCGTCGCTCAGGGCCATGGAGAACCACAGGGCACAGTGGTTGTTGCGCCGGCTGGCGAACAGATCCACTTCCGCTCTCCCGAACTGGGCCCAGATCTGCTTCACCACCTCCGGGTGAAGCATCCCTTCGCCTGGCAGGGGGCCGCCCCTCGAATGAGGTCGGCCCTCCTGTTCTCCAGTCCCGGGATATGGAGGGCTCTCGGAGATAATACCACCTCTGAAGCCCATAACCACAGCCTCTCCGCTGTGGTCAACAAGGCGGCGGAGCGGACTCCGCCCTGCCTGTTGATATAAGCCACTGTGGTGCTGTTGTGTCGAGACTCTGTTAGAGCCCAGCGCCCACCGATAGCCCTCTTCAAGCAGGTCCCTCCCCATCCTGTTCTGGATGCGTCCATGAACACTGTGATGTAGGAGGTCATCCGTCCCAGTGGAGACCCCCTCCGGAGGTGATCCGGGGACCCCCAAAACCAGAGGTTGCCCTCCACTGAGGGGGGGATGGTCACCAGCCGCCGTTTGTGCTCTTGGGATCCAAACGCAGGCTGGAGAACCACCTCTGCAGGCGGCGCATATGCAGCAACCAAAATGTGGCCACATTGTGAGCAGCCGCCATGAGACTCAAAGACTGCCTGACAGTTAAAGCTGTCACTGACGCCCCCTGTCGCAGCCTGTGAACCGCCCGGAGAAGGGACGCACTTCTGCTCTCTGACAGGGTGGCGCGTAGCGCGCCTGCATCGAGCACCACTCCCAAATACAATGCCTGTTGGTGAGGTATGGGGGTGCTCTTTTTCCAATTGAACGCAAAGCCTAATTTGGTTGGGTGTGTGATCAATTGTGCTGTGCAAAACATTGCCTGTTCCCGGGACCCAGCCATGACTATGATGTCGTCTAGTAAAATAAAACTCATGCCGTGGGCGCGCAGCGGTTGAAGCGCTGTGGCCATACATTTGCTGAATGTGCGTGGGGATAGGGAATAGCCAAACGGCAGCCTGTTGTACTCGTAGGCTATCCCCTGGAAGGCAAAACGCAGACACTTTCTGTGCTCTGGAGCAATTTCTACATGAAAGGACGCGTCTTTCAGGTCGATGGTGGTGAACCAATCGCCTGGCTGCACAAGCCCCAGTAACTGTTTCATAGTTAACATGCGGAATTTCCTGCAGGAAATGTGGCGATTCAGGCCGTGGAGATCTAGAATAGGTCTGAATTCCCCTGTCTTCCTGAGAACCAGGAAGTACATGGAATAAAGACCCTTTTCTCTGTGCTGAGGGTGCACAACAGACACAGCCTGTTTCTGCACCAGAGCCTAAATCCCTGCTAAGAGGAAACACATCTCCTCCCGGGAGGACAGATTTACCTCTTGCATGCCCATAACAAAAGGTGGGATGTGTGATACAGTGGTACACCCACATGTGATACAGTGGTACACCCACATGTGATACAGTGGTACAGTGTATAGACATGTGGTACAGTGGGAACCTGCAAAACTGGAGTGAAAAGCCCCGTTTCAGCATCCTGTCCATCCACCTTGTTAGCACACAGCTGAGTTTCCATTCCCCAGAACACTGTGTTAATGGACAAGCACTCAGCTGTGGGGCCGCAGCTATGAAGCTGTGATACTCTCTGATGACCCGTTCCGCCGCAAAAACTCCCCGCGAAGGGAAGATTTTCCCATGGAGGGTCGACACAGGAAGGGCCGATTATTTACTGAGGACCTTGAACGCACCGCCATAATGCTGTTCTCACCACTACGGTAAACAGCATTAATTGGAGTCTTTTCTCTAGGCGTATGTGTGTTCTCTGACAGTAATACGCCGGCCATAATGTACCTGTACCCGCAAAGCGCTCTCCTTTAGATAGCACTCCTGCGGTTCATCCCTCTCATCTGCGCATGCCCACTAGCCACCTCCTTTACAGGAGCTACAGCTGGGGCAGCGAATGGGGAATTTGTATGGTTAACATTGTGTGTAAGTGTAGCATTTGTGGAACCAAAAGACACTTATATTTGGATACAGATCACCTCATTCTTATTAGAAAACGTAATGATCTGCTGCATTATACAGGGAGGAGGCGGGATTCGCCCTCTCGTCCCGGGCGGAGAGATGTTCTCCCCCCGCCAGTCAGATCCGTGAAGACGGGCAGCCCGTCCCCGTGAGTGCCGGCACGCCGGTTCCACGGGGTGGGCCAAAGAGGTGCAGCGGGCACGGGATCTCCGTGCCCCGCGCCTCTCCCTTCGTCTCACCGTCGCGCCGCGCTCCAGGCCCGGTCCCCGAGGGAACCGGGCCTGGGGCAAGGCCCGTGGACCAAGCTACTTATTCGGCCTTGCGGCCCAATAATCTCTCTGACCTGGTGAGGCGGGGGCATCTCTAGCAATGAGTGAGTAGCCCACACACCTGCCACCATGATCATCATCATCCAGGGTATGATAACTCTTTCTTCTTCTTTCAAAAGTCTCAGTCTCTCGTGGAATCACTTCTGCTGCTGAAGAGAAAAGGATGACAGTCAGGAGGCGAGGCCTCCTTTTATACGGTGTGATGCGCGCGCATTCAGGTAGGCCCGCCCAAGGCCGGCTACGTCTATAGAAGTCTCAGTGGGAGAATGCTCGCAGGGTAAGGTAGTACCCATAGAGTCCAGTAGAGCGCGGAGCCTGTGAGAGATATAACTTATACCAATAGAATCTGTGGACTCTCAGCTTTTCATATGAAATAGTTAATATATCACTCTATCTATAAGGAACCGCAGTAGACAAAAGGCGTTGCTATAGCAACACATCATCTTTACGCTGCATTGTCTATGAGGTAAATATTACCCGCTGGCGGATATAGGTATAAATGGCAATTTTTTTTTGCCGATTTTTTTCAATCTGACTTCATATTGACCATTTTTAACAACCGAGGGTGCTACATAACACACTTTCAGGAAAAGTCACGGACTGGGAGACTTTAATATTTTATTGAAAAAAATTACATACAATCAAAAAACAGCTGCTGGTAAAATGTACCCGTTGGCGGTTCTAGTGTTAAGTTATTATGTTTTAACCAATTCCTTGTAACTGTAATACATAATGAAACTTTGAAGTATTTGTTTTTTAAATCATTAAAATACATTTTAGCAGCATTAGGGGTGTAACGGTTCACAAACATTTCGGTTCGGTATGTACCTCGGTTTTTAGGTCACGGTTCGGTACGTTTTCGGTACAGCAGAAAAAATTATCACAAAACATAAAATATTTGTTTTGGGTTTTTGATTATTATTAAACTGTGAATATTCACTCAAATAAATACAAATAAAATAAACATTAAGGTGCAGCATTTCGAAGAACTGAAATCTGTATTTGAACTGTACTGTACTAGTACTCACCTAAGCAGCCAGCTTGACATTAGGCTTGTCATTGTATTTTCATGTTTTTCAAAAGAAAAATTAACTTGCTTGTCAAAAGGGCAGATCTGCTGGCACTAACAATGTCTCCTGCTGTGGAGAACACTCTCTCGCTAGGGACAGAGGTAGCAGATACAGCCAGGTAGCGCTTTGCTAACTTTTTGCGAGTGGTGGAGGCTTAAATGCTAGCGGGAGTTGGGTTTGCACTTCAGTCTTTTTTCTTTTGGTACCGGTGATATTCACGTTCGGGTGATGCCTTTTCAAATGAGTCTGCAAGTTTGATGTATTGCCAGCCGCGTAACCAATTTTAGTTGAACAATGCCGACAAACAGCTTTGGTTCGGTCCACCTGTCTTTGTCCGTCATCCTTGTACGTAACTGCAAAACCAAAATGTTCCCAAACCGGAGACTTCAATGATGCTGGAGGATTTTCGAGCTCAACTTTATCTGCGTTCGCCATTTCCTCAAATTACTGACTAAATAGAGTCCCGCGGTGACGCGTCCTAAAACCCGGAAGTAAGTTAGCATTTTTACCACTTCCGGTTCCTTCGATAAAAAGCAAAGTTCAAACAAACGCTTCAACTTGTACCATTTACAATCTGTATGTTTGAATATGGATCTTAAAGGCCCAGTGAAGTGTGCGCCTGTGCATGATCTGTTATGCTAATACATATAGTAATGACCAACATTGTCCATTGGAACCCTATCAAAGATGTTGGAATAGCAACGAATTTGACGAGTTTGAATTGAAATCCGCAGTTGACCTCCGCCTTCGTGGGCGTGGCTTGCGATCTACTGCGTGACGTCACAAGATGGACGCGGTCGAAGTGTTTACATTCATCACCATTCATTTTTGCTCTGTTTCAAAGTCGAATTTATCTAAGTTTTTGAGCGAGTATTTAACTGGAAAGTGTGTCGGAGTCGACTGGAAGTGATTGCCAATCGAGAAAACCTGACAATGGAGGCGACGGTGAAGACAAAGGGAGGAAAAACAGTCGGGAAGCGATGCATTGCCGCTGGCTGTAGTAATGTCAAGTGGCGATGTTTCTGTTCCCAAAAGATGAATGTGTGTGTGTGTGTGTGTGTGGAGACACTGTGATGGATCGTTACGCTATGTGCAGCTCAAGGCATAATATGCTCGAACGGGAGCTGCAATCATGTTGCGCGCACTATCGGTGCTGAGTGTGCTGTACTTTTCGTACAATGTCCCACTGTCTGGCTACCTGCATAAAGTCAAGTGCTCGGCGCAGTTGTCGGCGAAATGTCGTTCCTCTGTTTTCATTGAAACAGCTCCTTATATCTGTTAGCGCAGCTAGCTAGCACCAGATGCTAACAACAGTAAGGTGTGCCTCGCTCGCGAGTCGCGCCACACATACACACACCCTCCCGGTCCTCCCGATGGCCTGCCAGTGAGCGTGGAAGTGTGGTCTGCCACAAGCGGACGGCAGGAGCGGGGCTGTCAGCATCAGCTTGTAGATGGTATTTTAAACTCGATGCGCTCTGAAACTACGGGGCGGCCGAGGACAAAAAATATATTATTATATATATTATTAACGCGTTAACTTGACAGCCCTAATATATATTATATAGTATATAGTATATATATATATAGTTATATTATATAGTTATAATAATAACTAGCTAACCAACTAACCATTCAGTGTTCTGTAGCCGGGCAATGTCTTCCCCATCGTCGCCATCATCCTCCCCACTTGACGTCCCTGACGGCTCAAATCTGTAGGGTTCAATGATGTCCTGCGCTTCCTCATCGTCCCTTCCATCTTCTGTGCCACTTTCCTCATCTATCCTGTCCGAAAAGCTGTCAAAATCACTCATTTCTTTCGCACTAGTATCACTTTCCGAAGTCTCCGCCATGTTTACAATCACAACTGGGTTCATCTTGTGACGTCACAGCTGCTTCAGGTAGGCTCAGACGGCGATGAAAAACTTGCGATGTTTAGCGGTGTTTATCTCGTCCCTCGCACTTCCTAAAAAATTATTTTACCCATGAACAGGCACAATGATATGTAAGGAATTAAACTGCCATTTCATTTTGGCCCAAAAAAATGTACTTCACAGGCACTTTAAGTTGGCATGACGTTGAAGCAGCGACCCTGCTGTAGTTCGTTTATAGCATAACGTTAGCATTTTGCTTCTGGCGACTAGATTTATGATTCGAAAATTATAAAAGTAGGGTAGACATGTGGATATTATCCGGCTGAACAAAACGTGATCCGTCTCTTAAATGTGTGTCAACCACAGACCTTATTTCCAGCTATTTTTCAATATCCTATGGAGAAATTGCATTGCGTTTTTGACGAAGGAACCGGAAGGAGTTTACTTCCGGGTTTTAGGACGCGTCACTGCGGTTCTCTATTTGAACACATCCCTGTGACCAGCTCTCAGTCATAGTATGCCTCTCGTCCAATGAAATGACTTGGTCGCTCTATGACGTGTTGAACCCATGGGAGCAAATTACACTGAACGCTGCGACGCAGCACCTGAGATTACTTCCAAAAGGTTGTTCACCTTCTCAATTGTTTACATTTAACGTTATATTCGTTCGATACACTTCGGTACACACGTGTACCGAACCGAAGGGCCCATACCGAATACGTATACCGTTACACCCCTAAGCAGCATTCATTTACGACCATCTTGAAAATGGGACCTGTCATCTGGCTTCATAGCATAGCTCTCGCTTTATAAAAGTGCAAGTCAGCGTTAGGAGGAAGGAGAACATACAGTATATTACGTAACACACCTTTACACAATATGTTTGAAATCAGCCGTCTTTTATGCTGTGAACCTTTTTCTTATTTTGTCAGCATTTAAACAGTTTCAAAGGTTATGTCCTATCTTGTTTGAGCATCCATTTCTGCATGAACTGGCTCAGCTCTCAGGAGGACCGGCACCCTGTTGAAACTGGGCTGAATTGGAAGAGTTTTATAGAACCTGAGACCATGTAGGTCAGTTTAAATAGCAGCGGAGGAGGAGGGAAGGCTGTGTGATATTGGCCCATTTAGGTGCATCTTTCATCTTTCTCTAAAGGTAGCTACGGTAGATGGATGTTTAGGATTTTCGTCACTTAGAGAAACTGACATAGAGGTGAATTTTGACTGAAAGAAGGTACTTTTCCAAAGTACACATTTTCTTTAAAACTGCCAACTTTTATTTATTGAAGTGACATGATGTTTGGACAGTATACTTCTTGGCGTTTGTTTTAACTTCTTTGGTGGTAAGTGACCAATCAGAAAATAATGCTGACATATCGTTTCATGATGGAAGTATAGCATTAGTCCCCAGGTGTGCATATTCCTGTTGCTGAATAGGCAGTCTCCCTGAAAAATAAATGACTGTTTGTACGAGTTTTGTTGTTTTCAGAGAAAAACATCAATTTTTCTGTAAGCCTATTTTTAAAATAGCCTGGATTTAAAAAAAGGTGTTGTAGAATTTGACCCAACGTGAGTGTGTTTACAGCATACAACAGTACCACCCAGTAAAAAGGAATGCAGAAATGTGAAGGTGATGCAATAATTCACATTGCTCTGCTTTAAGTTAGGCAGGGCTTCTATGCTCGGACATAAAGAACTAAAATGACTTACTGAGGCAACAATTTCTAAAATCAAGTACTAATAATTAACAATCATTTTCTCTAATACAACCTTGTACAAGAAAATATTTTCAAGTAATGGTAAATGCTCACTTTGGAGCCTTAACTAGCTTCACTTTTTATTTTCCACCTGCGTGGCACCAGTGCTTGTGACCAATATCCTGTAATAACTTTGCAAACTAGTCAAGTAAATAATAATAATAATTAGCGCTGGCCTAAGATTACAAATTTTTCTGCGATTTTAATAATCCAATAATACATTCCAAAGTAGTGTATTGCATTTTTTATTTTAAGGTATGAACAAAAGTGCAAAACATTTGGTTTGCAAACACTTTAAATAAATAAGGTACAGTAGCAGTTAAAATATTTGTTGTAAATCTCAACATTAATTAATGTAATCAAATATAAACCAAAGCTATTTGCCACTGCCAGGGCATTAACGTGTTCTAGTTTGTTCTAAAAGGTCCCCTCTGAGTCCAGAGATAATCAAACTTTGCAGTGGTTCCAAATAACTCTCAACTCCTCCGTCTGAAGAGATGTCAAATGTCCATGTCAGTGTTCTGTACCATCCTCCATGTTTCTGTCCCCGCCACTTCTTTCTGTTTCCGTTCATGTGAGCGCTGCAGCAGTCTTAGACCCGCCCCAAATGCTCTCATTGGTTGAGACGCATGATGACGCCAATCCTGATCAACGTCCCGCCCCTCCTCCATACAAACAGACAAATGGTCTGTTTGTATGTGTATTCAGAGCCAGTGAGGAACGACGATAAAATGATTCTCAGCATTAATTTATTAATGCTTTAACATGATAATAACGCGTTAACTTGCCCAGCCATAATAATAATAATAATATGTTACCCATTCTTAAACATCATCTATATGTTGGGAATCTGGGATATACTGTATGTCTTATGTCTTATGTAAGATTGATCATTCGGCCTCACTAAACCAACCTGAGTCAAGTTGCTCTCCATTAAATGATATACAATATTTCTGTTGCATAGTGTGTCTGCCAGTGTTGGGTCTGAACGGAAATATTTGAAATGCCATCGTAATAAGAATATTACTTGCGCTTAATAAACACATATGAAAGTGTGTTCAGTTCGGCCTTTCTACTCTACTTTCTACTGTAAAAAATGTAAAACCTTGCACCAGCTATTGTTCAAATCCCACATTTGTAGCACATGGTGGCTTTAAAAATCAAAGATATGTTTAAATTCAATATGACTGGCTTGTGTTTGTGTCCTTGCACTTTTTGCACTCTATTGTGTGGCCTTGTATGTGCTACTGTAATACATACAGTAATTTCCGGACTATAAGCCGCTACTTTTTTCCCACGCTTTGAACATTGCGGCTTATACAATGACGCGGCTAATTTATGGATTTTTCCGTTAGAAACAGCAGCGTGATGAACTGACTTTCAGAGAGAAGAAAAGCAGATGGCCCGAACTAGAAAATGAGCTCGAAGCCCAGGACTGACAGCACGAGCACCGGCCACGGTTTAAAGCCGCTCCGGTTGGTGACCGACCGTCCCGCTCTTCCACATTCATTCTCTCCTGAATGCGGCTTATCGACATGTGCGGCTTATTTATGTACAAAATACGTATTTAAAAAAAATTCAGTGGGTGCGGCTTATATTCAGGTGCGCTTAATAGTCCGGAAATTACGGTACCCATTGGCCACCTAAATGAAAAACAACAGTACATTTACTTCCACCCCAAATTGGTGTATCGACTAAACATTTTTTTAAATATCAAATGTTTTCTCTTTCCTTTTATATGAAGCAAGTCAAAAAGGTATTGTATAAGTGAATGTGAACCCTTGAAAATGTAAAGGAGTAAAAGCTCTTGACCTCTGAGCTTGTTGAATTGCATCAGTGAGAATCAGTCCCCCATCGTCCTCAGAGCAAAGTAGCCATGGGAGATTTCCAAGAGCTGTATTTTTTGCTGCTGGAGGCCAAAACACTGATGTCATGTGACTGCACTCACTGCTGCTTTGTCACTCAGAGGGTCATAAAAGACACGATGTGTTTTAAGAGAGAGATCCTCAGTGCAGATGCGTAAGATCAGCAAAAGCATCAGATTTAAAGAGCTTTTCTTGTGTTTGCCTGAAAGCCCTGGGTACAAGTACAAGTTGGAATTCTCTGACTGACTGAGAGGAAATGCCATTTAAGGAGTCAGTGAGTGAGCCATGCGGAACAGCAATCAGTAAGAGCTATTTCTGGAGAACCTCCTTCATCTCTGGACCAGAGGTCGCGTTAACCGAATATTTTCCATCAATGACGGATTTTTTTCTAACAATGACAGAAAAATCTGAAAGCAGTCCGTCATTTTGACAGCTTAGAACACAACTCAGAACAGCGCCAAAATGTCCACCAGCGGCCCCCATTATATTACATCCTTAGTGGCCAGGTAGACTGAGGGCGATCTACTGTACTCTACTGTAGTCTGTAACTATTATTTAGTCATTCACACCCCTGTCCAGTTGGTGGTGAGTGTGTGTATATTAAGTAGCTATTGTCTAGTCTTGTTTTTGACCTCGTTGATTACCTCGTTGTTTAACCGGCTTTAGCAATCGCAAAATGTCACGGCAGCTGATCGTCCGAAGCTTTTTTAATAAGCCCAGTAATTGTGACGGTGTGGATGAACGAGGTGAAAAAAGAGGGATTGATGCGGTGGAGGATGAAGGACAAGCCAGTAAGACTAAAACTGACTGGGGCAAGCGAGTGGCAAGGAGTTCAAGCGGGAGTACCGGGTTCAGTGGGAGCAAGAGTTTAAGTGGCTGAGGAGGGAAGATGGCAAAATGTTGAACTTTGTGCGACTTTTTATTTTAAGGAATAGTTTAAGGATTTATAAGTTAAGTGTTTACTGAGGACAACATTCTCTTTTTTAAGGATTTCCTCCTGCTACAAATAGATAGATAGAATTGGAGGGATGTAACCCTCATTAATGGTCATTGGTCACACATGCAGAGCACAGCACACACAGTGAAATGTGTTCTCTGCTTTTAACCCATCCTAGTACTAGAAGCAGAGGGCAGCTATTGTACAGCGCCCGGGGAGCTATGGGGGTGGGGGGGGGGGTGTCCGGTGCCTTGCTCAAGGGCACCACGGCAGGGCCCAGGAGGTGAACTGGGACCTCTCCAATTAGCAGTCCACACTCCATATTTAGGTCTGTTCGGGGACTTGAACCGGCGACCCTACGGCTCACAGCCCCTACTGACTGAGCCACTGCAAATGCACACACAATAAGGAGATGCTGGCACAGACTGCAGGGTAAAGCATCGGTACTGAAGCTGCTGCCAGCCTGATGTTCTCCGAGTTTAGACTCCTGTCCTCCTTTTCTCCACCACTGAACACTTCAGAAGGATTGACATTGTGTCAATCCTTCTGCATCTCTATGTGCTTAAACTAAGTCAATGTACTATATTGTAAAATGTAGATGAAAGTGATAATAACACTGTGGAGCATGTAGCTGAGGCACAGCTAAGAATGTAATACTAGGGATGCACGATATTGGTTTTTTGAAACCGATACCGATACCGATAACTTCCTGCTTCTCAAGACCGATACCGATACCGATAACCGATAATAATATTATATATATATATATATATATATTAAATGTACCTGTAGTTTTTGCACACCTGGTGACTAGTAGTGAGCAAATGACATGAGCATTACTACTATGAACAAAACAAAGCCAAGAACAGTTTTGACTCTTCAAAGTGACCATATTTATTTTCCCAAATAAACATAATTGAGTCAATCAGTCAATGTTTGTAGTCTTTGTCCAGCCACTGCGCCGTCAGACCTAGCATGCTAACGGGGCTAACATCACTGGTCCATATGTCCGTGGTGAAACTTATGTCCCGTATATCGTTATCGATCAGAGTATGAAGGAGTGTGCATTGCATTTGTTAATACAAATAGCAAGCGAACTATCTAACTCTGAAACTTTGAAATAGTCCCATACTACCGACGACATGTTTGTTTACTGTCCTGGCTTCACGGCTGCACACCATTTACGTCACAGCCAGGCATGAGTTAGGGAGCGCTGGATTTGTGAAAAACTCCCCTCTTCCTAAACCACTAATACCACAGTACTGGCAAACGGGAGGAGCCGAGTGAAAAACAAGCGCCCCTCATCCCAATCCACCCACACCGCAGTATTTTTTTCTTTTTTTTTACCCAAAAAATATATTGTATATTATCGGGGCTATTAATACTGTTATCGGGTTTATCGGGATGACGTCATAATTCCTAATATCGGACCGATAATTATCGGCCCGATAATTATCCACTATGTAATACACTTTAATTATATAGCCTAGCTCTTTTCAAAAACAGTGCTTTACAATTCATAATAATAATAATAATAATAATAATAATGCATAGAAGTCCACAACACAAAAACGCAATTACAATGTGTAGGATGACAATGTAGCATTATCAGTGTGTCCCTTGAACGAGGATCTTTGTTCGTCCCAAACACATTTCCTGTCGTCCCCTGGGTCACTGGACGCCGTTAGTGCTGAGCTCTGGTAGCCACTAGTAGCTATGGTATCAGCAGTATTCATGAAAATGACCATTTGTGTTTCCAGGATTTGGCTTGGAACCAAAGTATTTATTCTTTTGACACAATGACATGTGACCTGTCAGTGGCACCAAGTGATCATACCATGAGGTGCACCTGGTCTCATGATTGGGATTAGGTTGCATGGATTGCTCAGTAACATACAGTATACTCAGACTTTGTGGTAACAAAGGAGGGCAGCGTGTCTCAACATTACCAGGACTGCCCGCCAAACATAATATGACATAAAACACACAAACATGTCAAATGTGAACGTAGGAACATTTTGATAACTATTTGATAAGTATGGCAACTGTATGTTTTTGTGTATGTGCACTATATGCTGCGCCGCTGCTGAATGTATATAGGGGAAACACTGTGTATACATGCACTAGGGCTGTACCCGAATATTCGACTATTCGAATATTCGTTCGTTGACCAACTATTCGGGTTTCAATTTCATTATTCGTTTTTTTTTAAAAATAAAAAAAATACTGCGGTGTGGGTGGATTGGGATGAGGGGCGCTTGTTTTTCACTCGGCTCCTCCCATTTTGCCAGTACTGTGGTATTAGTGGTTTAGGAAGAGGGGAGTTTTTCACAAATCCAGCGCTCCCTAACTCATGCCTGGCTGTGACGTAAATGGTGTGCAGCAAGCCCCCAGGAAGTGCGCCGGACTCAGATGGAAATATTCGTGCTGGCCAAACGGTTCCGACTACACTTCCGCTTGCCAGGCCCGGAAGCACTTTTTCCCATTGACTTACATGGGGAAAGAATGGTCTGTAAATCGTTGGATAATTTTTTTTAAACTAAATGAACTACCCAGTATGAACACTTATTAAAAACATTCGTTCCTCAAGTTGTAAAAATGTGCTAATAACGTTATTCTGAGAGTTATTTCCCTCTGCATTATGAACGTGCATCTAACCCACGGGACCGCGCCCCCAGGCTCGTTCATGTTACGTGTTCAGCCTTTACCCATGGATGCACAATAACAACGGACCCACATCGTCTAACCCCACGGAGCTGTAATAATGGATATATTGCACATGTTTTCTGTAACTCATCACTTGTAAACTATTATACTACATGGGCTGTATGATTAAATCTTGTACCGTAAATGTTGTATTAAATAAAGTTAATATTACCGACGTAACGTTAGATTAACGTCCCTGTAGCTTCTTATTGCACTAAGAAGCTTATTGCACTGTATGTGTGTATATATATATATATATATATATATATATATGCAATAATTCTTTCATGCTAAATGAAGCTCTGTTGCTTGGATATCACTAGATCCTGTTACAGCGTAATATAAGTACATAACGATTGATGTGTACATTAGCATAATTACTAGCTAGCCGTTAGCTGCTAACTGCCGCCTC
>CALSBZ010000180.1:438506-448636 GCA_943591055.1 Gobionotothen gibberifrons
CCCTCAGAGGTTTAGACACTGTCCCAGACCCTCAGAGGTTTAGACACGGTAGAGCGTGACCTGTAGGTTCACTAACTGCATTGTGTGGACTTGTTGTTGTTGTTTACTAAAGAAACTCACTGAGTGCATGTTGCAATGGGAGGTTTGTTTCTGAATGACTGGCTCAGGGAGGGTTTCAGGGACGTGCACGTCTGATTATGTGTGCTCCATTATCAAGTAAAAAGTGATCTTGATTTGTTTAATGCAGGAATTGTGCAAATCTGTTGAAATGAACAAAAAGCAGGTGATGTATGCTAGTGTTTGCTAACATTGATGTGTTTAGTATGGCCTGCAATGCTGAAGACACATATATTAGGGCTGTATTAAACAGCTACAAAGCTTTTCTCATAATGTTGACATTTGAAATCAACATGTCTATGCTGCAATGGTTTTTTTCTTTTTTGAAGATACAGTAGGTTACACTAATATTATTCAAATATATATTATTATATTAAGTTATGTTTATTAAAGGAAGTAGTTTCACTGAAAACATGTATTTGATCTGAAGAATCCCTTAATTCAAATTGAGATTGTTTTTTACTTTTTGGGGAAATCTTCAATAGAAGCTGAACACATTAAAAAAAGGACATTCAGTTCAGCCCACCACATCTTCCTTCTATCTGAGGAATGAAGAATCATCTGGGCCGTAATGAGCCCACTGTCATAACATCAGGGTCCTAAATGAAATGTTTAAGCAATGTTGGGGCTGGTTGAAATCATGCTACTTTTTGATGGAGTGAACTCTGGACCTGACTGACCTCAGATTCATGGGCCCTCCTTCATCTGTCTCATTGATCTCTGACATCTCTCTCCTCTTCTTCACCCTTCCTCTCCTCTCTTCTCCACCTACCCCCCCTCCCTCGTCCAGGAGGACAGTGAGAGATGCTCACGTTCTTCACGGATACACGCGGTTTGTAGCACTCCCTCTCTTTCCATCTCCTCATGCTTTTCCCTTGCAATGTGTCCTCCACCACTCTGAAAACGTTACATGGAAATATTAATCCTGAAGACCATAGGCAGGATCTAATGTGGCCTCAGTTTAATCCATGTATGGTGTGTGTATGTGCACACACCATAAATACTCGCATAATGGCTGTGAGTAGAAATAGTAGAGTTGAAATCTTGAATGAGAGAAATATTTGTGTTAACAAGAGAAACTATGCTGAGAAAGTAGGAGATGACTGTGCTGTATTAACAGGTACAGACTCAACAATTCTCTGTTGTACAGCTTTTATTTGAAAATGAGCTGTATTCAAGCCTTGAGGTATGTTATAGTCATCTTTTCGATTAAATTATTCATGTTTTCCTTCAAGAACTTCTTTTATTTGGTTTTGTGAGAATTTTGTAAACTACAAAGTTACCACTGTTATTTGAACCATTTGTCATTGCAGCAGGAGACGTCCTGTCATAATCCACTCATCACTCTCACCTAATGTTGACCCTGACATGGGGACCCTTTTCCTGAACCCTAACCCTCCTCTCATTGTGTCCCCTCTCACAGCTGTCTGACGACGATGAGCGGATGTCAGTGGGGAGCCGGAGCAGTGTCAAGGTCAGTATCACTCAAACTGCATTTAGATCCAAATACTTTATTTAAATATCTGTCTGTACTATGTCACTTGACTTGGAACTGTCAGTGTGGGTGGCACTGATCCTGACGTTGTGTCTTCTGCGCAGTCGGATCTTGATTCAGTTGGGGCTTATGGTGGAGGGGTAAGGGTTGATGTCCTTGGATGAGTTTTTTAACCCACTACCTGAGGATTCATTGTGTTGATGAGTCGCTGTTGGACTAACAGTTTATTTGAAGAACTCAAAGCATGGAGTACATGTGTGTTGTCCTTGTGAAGAGACATGGGGTTCACATAAAAGGAGTGAGTCAGCATTGTCTTTGTTATGATGAAGGCATGTTTGAGATGCATGCTTTCTTTGTTGTACAAATTAAATGGATTTGAATTGAGGTTTATATTCTGTCCGTTGTATGCAGGGTGAAAGTGTGGATATTAAAGGAAACGATACATGTATGTGTTTTTGCTGTTGTGAAGGAACATTTTGGAGTCAGATTTGGTTTTGACAAAATAACTGTGTTGTTCAGATATCAGGCTCCAAACAAAACACAGGCCTCACTCTTTTAGGCTTGGTTGAGTCTCAAAATGTTAGGTGCCATTTCTTCTCTGCTATGTCATTTATTATGAATTTTCCTGAGCAAACAGCAGCCAGGATGTTTGGTTCAGTGAGTGTTGGCTGAATCAGTTTGTCAGATAACTTCATGTTAATACATGGTGGCTGTTGTTATGCTTCTGCTCTCTGTCGGGTCAGTGTCAAGACTTCATTGTGCATGTATGTGTTGGGTGTTTGTGTTTTTTATTAGTTACAGATGGCAAAATACACATTTTTCTACCGACCCGTCATGCCTAAACTGAAAATGTGTAAAGCTCACAGCAAACTAGCTATCATCAAGCACCCTATTTCTTCCCTGATGCTATAGTGAACAACACATTCAACCCTGTTGGAATTGGCAGGAGATGACCATGGTAACATTAGCTATTAGCTGTTAGCTAGCGGTGGGAAACAGTTCTGCTAGCTTCAGGTTCCATTTAGTTACATTACGATGCATTCAATCTTGATTTAGTAAAGATTAATATTATATCTGTTGAAATGTTACTTGAATACATACAGTTGTCATGGCAATATTAAATAGATTTAAGAGAGGAAATAATGACCCGTTTAACCTCCTAACAAAAACTGTTTGCTAACAATAATAAATGGTGTTTAGGAACATGGTATATTGGCATATTCTTTTATTTTAGTTTCTCATCGTGGTATCAAATTGGTATTGATAATAGTGGATTGTCACCAGTTATGGTATACTTCATTTGACTTATGGGGACATCCCTGGTTCAGATGCTTCCCCTCCACTGTGCTCACTCTCTTCTCTCACTCTAAGGACTCCTCCTCACTATCGAAGTCAAAGAAAAAGAAGAAACATAAGCACAAAGACAGAGACGTAGGTAGAAGCTCAGTGTCCTGTAAATCCCACACAGACATGACTCCAGAGTTTCTCACTCGTGTTCTGTGTTCACAGAGGAACGGGCCTGATGATGATCACAGTGTCCTGTCCGGCAGGGTCAGTAGCTGTGTGTGTGTGTGCGACTGATGGTTCAGACGTGTGGTCTGTTGTAGCTTTCTAGACAATGTGAGCGTGTCCTCATGCTGCTCCTGTGTGTCCTGCTGTCAGAGCTCCAGACTGAGTGATGAGAGCAGAGTGTCCCGCTCCTCCAGGCTGGACCTCACGGTGCGTGTTGGTCCTCTTGTCTTAATCGCTGAACAGCGGTACAGTGATTGCACAAAACATTTCATATGTTAACGTTGGTATATTTGAACCTGGACCCTATTTTCCTTTGCTTTTGTATCTAATTGAGCAATAGGGAGAACCATTTTGAAACTGGTCTAGTCTGGTTCTGTAGACAGAAGCCACAGAAACAGCTGTCATTTAATCTAGTAATGCTGTTCTTGTCTAACCTGGTTCTTTGATGTGACATAAATATTAAAGTAAACTAAATCAATATGAATTACACAGTGACAAGCTAACAAAGTTAAAGCGGAGGGCACAGAGCTAAAGCCATGCCGTGAGTTATTCACTTGCATCGTTTTTGGCCAAAGACCTCAAATCCTATTGGGAAATGACTGCATGTAATTCAAATGTATGTTGTATCTAAATGTTTGTTAAATACGTTTTATAATGTCAAAAATATAAATAGTTCATCTCTCAATGTAAGAATTTAACAAAGACATTGACAAGGCCTGGTAACTAATAAATCAAAGAAAGGGAAAAGTCCAACAAGTACATATACAGATCACAATCATACTTACTATTACCCTTTTATAGCTATTATTACAAAGAAAGACTTGTATTCTAGATGTATGTAATATGTTACTGAAGGATTGAAAGTAATGACATTATAACTTAACGGCATGTTCTGTGTGAGATGTATGAAGAAGGGCCTTTAGTTTTTGAAGTGTCGGTGTTTGATGCTTTCTGTGACCCCCCCCCCCCCCCCAAACCCCAGAGCTCCAGACTGAGTGATGACCCCCGGGGGTCTCGGGGCTCCAGATTAGACCTGCAGCCGGTGGGTGGCTCTGCACTCAGACTGTTTGTTTCTCACAACACTAATGGCTTTGGGTGCACACTGTCTGAAATCCTGTTCATTAACACTTCAACTGCTTAAGACCTGGGAACGTTTTCATTGTTTGGATTAATGTATCGTATTTATTGAGGCCTGTAGTGCACTTCTAAGCATCTTCTCATCAATCCATGGTAAGAACACATCTGGGTGCATGTGTTTCCCCATTGCTGTGGAGTGTGTGCTGTATATCCCAGAGACTCAGGACTGTGACTGCTTTTGGAATACTTTTGTGTTTAACTGTTAGCAGAGTACTTTGCTTGGTCAGTTCAGCCATTTGTCAAGCATGTGGATTCCTTTTCTTTGCTTTCTATTAAAAGCAGCAGAATGTCGGGAGCATGGTGTCCGGCAGTGGCTCAGTCAGTAGGGGCTGGGAGCTGTAGGGTCACCGGTTCAAGTCCCCGACCAGACCTAAATATGGAGTGTGGACTGCTACTTGGAGAGGTCCCAGTTCACCTCCTGCCCTGCCGTGGTGCCCTTGAGCAAGGCACCGGACACCCCCCCACTCCCATAGCTCCCCGGGCGCTGTACAATAGCTGCCCTCTGCTTCTAGTACTAGGATGGGTTAAATGAGGCCAAATGTCACTGTGTGCTGTGTGCTCTGCATGTGTGACCATTAAAGAGGGTTTCATCCCTCCGATTCTATCTATGTTACACTTTAAGAATTGGATATGTTTAAAAATATGTTTCTGAACATCCTGTCTGTTTTCCCCACTCCCTTCTGCCTCCTTCTGTTGGCTCGCTTCTTCCTCTTTCCTCATTTCAGACTTCTTACTCTTCCTCTGACCTGTACAGCTACAATGGTCTGTCCTCTGCCAGAAACCCCGGCTCCACTTACAATGGTTACCAGGTCTGTTGCTGCTCTGTGGCTGCTAGCCAACCTTCCACCTCTCTGTGGGGGGGAAGAATAAATCACTTGAATCATGTTTCATACTTGAGTTATCACAACCCGTTTCAGGCCTTTCAGACCTGAACCTCGTCTCTGTTCAGTTCTACAGGTCACTCAGTTACGTCTCTCAGCAGCTCTTTCGTAGGGTTGGTCCCATTTATTCCCAGCATATAACTTTTACACAGTGTTAAATAACACTTGCAGTTAGCATTCCCTCATCAGCGTGCTTAAGAACACATGAAACTAAGCTTGTTTTAATTCAGAACAGGATGTAATGAATCGGTCTGAGCTTTTTCACATTTTAAATGCACTGCGTGTTGATGTCCCTCACTTTGAGAGTATCCTGGCGGGCTGTGGAGTGTAGTGTGTGATCACACTGTGCAGCATGACCCCTCACTGTGTGTGAGCAGAGCTCCCTGTATGAAGACAGCGGGTTGCAGCGCGGCAGCAGCTCCTGCTCACTCAGACTCGTGTTGTTTTGTGTGAGGAGTGTCAACCGTCAACAGTGCATATAACCAGGCGGTCGCCTAGGGCGCCAGACAGGGGCGGACTGGCCATCGGGACGTTCGGGACGAATCCCGATGGGCCAGTACGAATCCCGATGGGCCGGTACTGAAGTGGGCCGGTCGGACGATGTGGGCCGGTCGGATAAGTCACTAGCACCCCCCGTCGACAATTTACTAGCGGTATTTACTTGCGGCACTGAGGTGGGTCGGTCGGAGAAGTCACTAGCACCCAGTGTTCGAATTACCCATTTGCTTTCGGGGGAGCCCTATTTTTTTTTTTTTTGTCAATCATATAGGCAGACCTGAAAGATGTATATGTTTCCTGCATTAGATCAAAATTGATTGCCAATAGACCTACCTTGTTTGGTAGGACATCTTTTTTCTCATCTCCGAAATCTCGATCGCTTTTTCGTGTGCCTGGCTTAAAAAAAAAATTCCGCAGGTTATTCTGTTGATCACAGCTGACTTTTCCCTGAATCCATTCTTGTGAAAGGTGCACAAAGGTGGATTTTTTTTTTTTGCGAGCGGCAGGGAGATCAATATACTTTTTGCCTCTTTGCAAATCTCACATCCACATTTTTTATTTGGAGGGCGAGAGGGAGAGGGAGGGGGGAGGGCGAGAGAGAGGGGGGGATTGTTGTTGGATTGAGGCTGATAACTACAGCTCAGTGAGGTAAAGGACTCTGAGTGTTTAGATAGTTCACTTCAGTCTAAGTTATCTCAATGGGTCTCAAACGTTTTGGTCACAATTTATGTAAACAATTATTTCCAAGGCACTCCTTTATAATTATTAGGATAAATAAAAACAGGTTTGAAATCATTCCAATGTATACTATAGGATAGTAACCAAAAATATCCTTTAAAACTGGAGATATTAAAAAATATGCATAAATAAATGTTAACTAGGTAAAATAAGATATGGATGATCAACAAAAAATAAAATACGTTACATGTATTTGTTATTGGCTATGGTAGGTTATTGGTTATGTTCACATACTTATTTGATTATTAAAATGTAAACCGATCTTTTTCATATGGGTGTTTTAGAGTTGTACCCTATAGATGTAGTCTCTAGTAATTCTGCTCAAAGTGCACCAGATTGAAGCATTTTACTTTGAAATGGCATACCCCCGGACCCCCCTAGAGGATGTGACATCCACCCCCCAATGAAAACATGTTCATACAATAATGAATACATTTGAAACCTTCTTTATGTTGTCAAGGCCTGGCTCTTAGCCATAACAAACGTGTGGAGAAGGACAAGTATATATAGGAAAAAGGTATTTAATATATATTATAAAGCTCAATGTGGCCGAAGCCAAACCAAAAAGACAAAGCAAAGAAAGAATAGGCAACGTGGCTGTTCTATTTCGTATATGGCTTCGCCCTCTAAGGCTATCGCTATTGGGTAATCCCCCTGCACACCTGCGCAGCACTGAAAACACTTGTAGTCCACGCCCGCCCGCAAGATGGGCCCCACCCTCTGGCTCCCTTCCGGTATAAATAGGAAGGAGGCCCGACAATCTGCTCCCTCTTTTCTTCAGCACCCCGTTACTGAAGCACAGAGACACTTAAGAGCAGAGTCAACCATGAGCAGCAATTGTGTAAGAGATTGCCCTCATGTGGCTCTGGATACATTATGAGCTACTACCAGCACACGATGTGCGAATCCTGCCTGGGGTCAGAGCACGCGTACGCGGCTCTCAGCCAGCAGGTCGCATGCACACACTGTGCCCGTCTCCCCTCGACCGTCAGGAAGCGAAGAGCGGATAATAATCTCGCCTAGGGCACGAAAATGTCTAGGACCGGCCCTGCATATAACTCAGTGTGGACGTGACTCGAGTGTGGAATAATAAACCAGGCCATGTGTGAAGCGTTCTTCCTTTTCTCACATGAGTAAGACCTTCACAGTATTTTGAGTTATTTGTTTCAGATTTTATTTATTTGTTGCTGCTGCATGGGAGTTGGAATTTAAGGTTGAATAAATACTTCCCCATCATAATGACCTTTTTTATATCAATTTAGCACCACATGTTGTTTTTGTATATAACTCCACTGTGAACAAAGAAGATAACGCTGCATTTTTTTCAAATGTCAAGGTAACTCGGGGTGAGTAATCGATAAAGGGTTATTTTGTGGGTAGAGTGTTGATTTTTCAGTGACTTGATGAAAAGGTATGTAGATTTGACAGTGAGTGGGCGGTGTTCAGTACTCTGCAGCATGGTTTCTGGTTCTGTGCATGCGTGTGTGTGTTTCCTACGGCTGTACACAGGAACATAACGCTGTGTTCTCTCTCAGCCTGTAGAGTACAGTAGTTGTCGCAGCTCTGGCTCCAGGGTCTCCTCCAGGGCCGGGTCAGCCCGCACCAGCCCAGTGGTGAGGCCTACCCCCCCGACACCCTGGTAGCAACAAGAGTTTACTTAGCATCAGCGCTTTGTTACCACATGGTCTATGACCAGCTTAAAGAAACAGTTCCACATGGGAACATGATATACTGTACCACAAACAGACACAGATCAGTCATGTGATGGTGCTGTATACATTTTAAACATTAATATGAAGTAGAACAAATATGAAACAATTATACAAGTAGGTACAATTACAATACAAATGGCAATAATATTATAAGAAATATGTACAATATATCTTATCTAAAGAGCTTTGCACATAAAGAAGTTGTGGTGTTTTGCAGAATGTTCAAATTGTCTGACCTTAGAGGATTCACAGCCATTATTTGACTATTCTTTTGGATGTTACACTGACTCAGACGAGGCATGGTTTCCACAATTTGGAAATGTGCATTTATTGTTCTGTGCCCCCTGGTGGCCGTTTGCAGGACCACTGCGGCTCTGTGGCCAGTTATCTGAGGAGTGCAGCCGCCGGCAGCAGCCTCCCCCGAGACCTGGATGATGTCACTATTCCTGACTTTTCTGATGAGCGTGGCTTTGCCCCCGCAGGAGGCCGCCGCCGTGATGTGAGCTGACTTCCTGCTTCGTTGCTTTTTCTGCAACCGTCTTCCCTCCTTGTGCACTTTTCCCTGCAAGGAGGGCTAATTGTGTCTGTGTGTTGACTGTGTGTTGACTGTGTGGCTGTGGCAGGGAGCCAACCTGAAGATGAGCTGTGTTTGAAACACATGATCTGTTGTTGAAAGGAACACTGTCAGACTCAGACATTTGGTGATTGGATGATATCTGACAGAGTTGTGTCTCCTCCTGTACTAATACAATGCATGGTGTTGTTTATACAAGTGAACTTGTCTTTTCTGGAAATGCAAGTGAAAGAGCAGATTGGAACATGTAGAGGTATTGTTGGGTTTACTTTACGAGATGTCCAGGTGAATGGTATCCCTGCAGGGAGCATTGTCTGACTTCTTTTTGTCTCCACAGGAGGAGGACAGAGATTATCTTGAGAAGGTGAGTAGATCACATGACCTGTCTCTGTGTTTATTTGTATTTGACTAAGGATACATAAAGTGACATCAGATAAAGAAAAATAATGATGGGGGGGTCTTGTAATGTGTTTGAATTGTATTTGTTCTTTCTAGATTATTTTTGCTCTTATCATTCTGATCAATCCTAATAGAAGCTCTCCTGAAAGGTTCATTTTGTGAAATTACATTTATAGACTTCTGATATTATAATCTTTGGGAAAACAGTTATGTTTTTTCTCAAGTGCATCTATGATGCTGCTGTCATTTTGAGGTAGATTTTCTCTTTTTCAGGGATCTCGAGCAGCTTCTGCCCTGACAGCAGCGACCCTCACCTCGTTAGGCGGGACTTCCTCTCGCAGAGGAAGTGGTGAGACGGCTATAACTGTAGATGCAGAGACGTCTATACGGGAAATTAAGGTAAAGTCAAATAGAGCGGGCCAGATGATATCACAGACATCTACTGTGTGTATTGCATAGGAAACTGTTTCACGTTGAACAATACTTATTTGTTAATTCCTTATTGGACCAAACATAATTAAAACCTTATTGAAGACTTCCAGCATTTGGAATTGTAGTCCTGTTTTGATAATAGAAACGTTTCTGCTGTTGTCAGAGTTTGTTCTCAGCTTTTCAAATATGGAGATGTCCTGCTTTGTGTATGTTTAGGGTTTATACTGACAAAACGAGACTTTTCTGGGATGGGCATTTTCACTATTTTCTGCCATTTAATAAACCAAACCATCATTTTAAAAGATTGTGAAGTAAATGGGGAAATGAATTGCTTATGTAAATAGTTGCAGCTCTGAGACTGTCACTGTCGAGAGTAATAGTAATGTCTCCCCCCAGACCAGAAGACATAAGGGGCATGTGTCCAAACTGGGTGTTTCAATGTCATATTGAAAGGGATATGCAACTCACACACACTCACTTTCATTTTCTCTGATGTAAAAAGTTCTTCCATAAAGTTCCCAGCTGTCATGCTTTTCCCATTCTCCCTGCAAACACTGGTGCTGATGTTCTGTCCTCCTCTGGACTCTGTCCTCCTCTCTGCTGCCCCCCTCTGGACTCTGTCCTCCTCTCTGCTG
>CALSBZ010000180.1:448646-466352 GCA_943591055.1 Gobionotothen gibberifrons
TCCTCCTCTCTGCTGCCCCCCTCTGGACTCTGTCCTCCTCTCTGCTGTCACTCATCCTCGCTCACTGCTGCAATACACCAGGAGATCCATGAACTCAAGGATCAGATTCAAGATGTGGAGAGCAAGTACATGCAGAACCTGAAAGAAGTCAAGGTATCAGCCTGTGACACCCCTACCCCAACCCCACTCACTATTAACTGAGCCGTTGATGTCCTAACTCCCACTGATCATTTTAGACGTGCGGTGATATGTGCAACCAAATGACTGTTATATGACCCATGGCCTTTTCATCTACCAACATTTTAATGAAAAAGCTGAAGGCTCTTGAAGTTGAAACAAATGGTATTTTAGTGAAGGGTCATTTAGGAGCAATATTCATGCTCTGCAATAGGACTGTGACCATAGGAAAGCTTCATGTCACCATGTTCCTTGTGATTCATGATTTGATCCCAATAATCATTAGAACATTAATACTCTCAAAATGGCACGAAGACATACTGAAATCACTTAACCTAGCATGTTGCAAGAAACTCGTAGGTTTTATTGAGTCACATTTAGGACATTTTATTTGAGCGGAAACTCTTATCAATGAAAAACAAACAATGTGAGAGTAGGTCATCATAAAGCTACAGCCCCCCTGCAGACAGCTGCTAACTGTTGATTTAACTGGCAATGTTACTTCTGAATGTTGCATGTCTTTCATGTGTGCTTTTGTGTTTGCCTGTACTTCTTACCGAGTGGTTGACAGTTGTGAGATACAGATAAGTATACAGCTTATAGTCTATTCCGTTTTCTGTTTATATTTAACTCAAATCAAAGGTACGTCTCTTATTGCATGTTCTATTTGTTGCTTTCGGGCAGTGCTCAACGGTGGGCTAGAACTTTGAAAACCATACAAATCAATAAAAAGAATGTCTATTAACCTCTTGATCTAACTATATTCAAACAAACTTGACCTAAGTTATACATAAACATTTCATTTTTACTAAAGATAATACAATTAACTTCAGGAAATTCAACTCTGTAATTGTTATAACTCTAATGAAGCAAAACAGTAAATAAAAAGCCTATTTTAAGTGTTATATTTGACGTAGAAGTTGGTCTCAAAGAAGGGAAGAGAAAAAGGCCATTTTAAGGCCAGCATGTGTAATATTCTCCTGTTGTCTATATGTCATTAGGATGCATTAGTAGGAGTGGAGGAGAAGTACCGTAAGGCCATGGTGTCCAACGCTCAGCTGGACAATGAGAAGAACAACCTGATGTACCAGGTGGACACGCTGAAGGACTCGCTCATGGAGCTGGAGGAGCTGCTGTCTGAGTCCCGCCGCGGCTTCGAGGACAAAGTCAAGGTACGGCAGGCACGCTTAAAACTGACAAGGTTCTACAAATAAGCCTGCTTTTCTCTAACATAAAGTACATGTGAAAATAGTGGGATACCTCCTTTCTTCCTCAATGGAAACTAGCACAGACCTGACCATCAGTGAGAAATATTGTGTGATTCAGTTCTGCTGCACACTTTGAACGTGCTCTTCCATGGTCCATGGTTCTCTCTTCCTCCTAGTTTCATGAAAACATGGCCAGACAGTTTTCAGTATTCCTGCTGACAGACAAACCTGAAAACAAAAGCTCCTTTGCGGTGTCGTTAATATGGTGAAGCTGTACAAGGATTCAGTATACAGGAGTGTTATTTTTGATGGATCTCACGGGTGGAAGAAGTACTAGGTTCCTAAAGTTTAGTCAAAGTAATAGTACTGCAGTGTAGAAATACTCAGTTACAAGTAAAAGGTCTGCATTCAGAAATCTCCATCCAGAACAGTACATTTAAGTGTATTCATGTTTTTTATTTTCGTATTAATAAATGTTACCTGTAACTAGTAACACTTTTTTTCAAGTAAATGTAGTGAGTAGAATGGTAAAATATTTGCTTGTAAAATGTAGTGGAATAGAAATATAAAGTAGCATACATATGTAGCCGAGTACAGTACTCAAGTAAATGTACTTACCGTACTTTCCGGACTATAAGCCGCTACTTTTTCCCCACGCTTTGAACATCGCGGCTTACACTACAGCTTCAAAAAAAGCTTGAAGCTGGGCGTGTCTGAAGCTTGGGGATTTTATTCGAGCCCCGCAACCAACAACCAATCACATGAATGTCCCGCCCCGTTTACGTAGTGTTAACATAGCTAGCAAGCTATGCTTGGATATACTGGATATAAAATCCCCAAACAGGCGAAAGCCTACCAGTTTCACCCACTGTCTCTGCCACCTCCCCCCATGCCTGGTTCCTCCGGTTGTATCCCGGTAAGTTAATAGGGACTGGTCATACAAAACCGGGTGATTTGCTACGGCGATAATTAGTTTATCCTCCATCTGTTTTTGAAATATAGAAATGAACGGCGGGATATCTCTCCCAGCTTAGACGCGGTTTGATTGGCTAGGACTTGAGCTGTCAGATTTTCAGAAACGGGATTTGATTGGCTGAGCTCAGCCACGCTACCCACAATTGGTGACCGACCAGTGGGTGCGGCTTATATTCAGGTGCGCTTAATAGTCCGGAATTTACGGTAGTTACTTTCCACCAGTGGAATCACAGCAGAGTAGAGCTTACTCAAGATGTAGCTGACTCAGCTCATTGTGATCAAACAGTTACTGCTTCATGTGCTATGCATCATAACGCAGCTCTCAGCGCACTCCACAGTGATTACACACCTCCCCTGTCAGGTTTAGGGCTTCATGTGTTTCTGTGTATCCGATGGATTTTCTTCTCTTCTTCCTCACAGGAATGTGAGCGAGAGAAACATGCCCACACTGTGCTCCAGTTCCAGTTCAATGAAATGAAAGAGACGCTAAAACAAAGTGAAGAGCTGCTCAATGTGAGTATCTGTGTGTCACTAAGACAAGGGAAATGGAGCCTTCCATTGGGTCAGAACAGCTGTCTTTTACTCCGTTAGTCCCGTAGAACGGCTGCACGTGGACCATTTCACAGCTTGCTCTTTTTCCCCACACTGTATATGCATGAATCCTTTGTCAGCTTCCTCTCTCTGCATCTGAAACCTGATTTCCTTTCCCTGCTGTTTAGGACATCCGTCAGCTGCATATCAAACAGGAAGGTTTGAATCGAGAAATATGTGACCTGCAGGAGACAGTGGAGTGGAAGGATAAAAAGATTGGGGTACGGCCATGAGCCCTGGTCTAGCAGCTCTGTGTTTGATTTCATTCCATTCAGCATTTATTTCCTTTGCATTCAACTTAATCACTCAGCTTTTACTTTCACTTCTTTCCTCCTCTTGTGCACTTTCCCTTCTTCCCTTTCTTTGACACTCTGCCACCTGGCGCTCGATCAGGCCTTAGAGCGACAGAAAGAATACACAGATGCAATCCGGATGGAGCGAGATGAGCTCAGAGAGGAGGTGGTGAACCTGAAAGACATTCTGAAGGTACTCCGTGTGAGAGGGCTTATCCCGCTTCATGTGTCCACTTTCTGGGAACACATTTCAAAACTCTTTAGAAACAGTTTGCAATTGTTGTTGCAGAAACTAAAGGTTGAAATGTAAATGTTGTTCATCACAAGTGCAGATGTGTTGAAGGTGTCACTCCGCTCGGGCTGAAGGTGTGTAATGTACGGAGCTCATGTTTGACTTTTCCTTTTTTCTAGAAACATGGTATAGTATTGGGACCTGACCTAAGCATCAATGGAGAAGTTGGTGAGACAGAAGCTGACGGGACCCCCGGTGCAGACCCTGCTTCCCCCCTGGCTCAGGCTTGTCAGACCCCCCCAACAGAGGGGAACAGCATGCTCGGTAAAACACACTACCCATTAAAAACTGCTCACTGCATGGCACGGCACAAAACTGTCTGAAGAGTTTCATTTCTAAATGCTTTTCAGAGAAGTGATGAAAAACAATAATGAAACAATGAATACCAAGATGACACAATTTATATCTGAATACTTGTCTAATTTTGGAGTGAGCTCTTCAGGTACAGTGCTGTGCTGCTGGAATGCCAAGTGCTCTAACTCTCATTTGTCCTGAAAGGAGACGTCTGGTAATATTCTGTGTTTTTCTTTCTTCACGTGAACCTGAGAAAAGACGGATAAGAAAATCTCACCTCCAATTCAACTCTGTTCTGAAACTTGTAATCTCAACTATTGCTACACTATTGCTCAGAACAATAGAGATGTGTTTCCACCTACAATGGAAGGAGTCTGCTGAGAAAGGGTTTCTTCTGAACTACTAAACGGACATTGTGTTTGTCATTGTAAATACCAGATCAGCAACAACTTGATCCTACTGGACTGTGTGTCAGCCTGATATATCTCCTACCTCAAATATTCAAAACCATCATTGAGTCATTCCTGAACATGTAAATACTTAGTAGAGCACCACATGTGTATGAGTCTGCAGCTGAAAATAGTACCATTAGGTCCAGTGTGAGTATATTTGAGTTGCTAAACACTACAGAGACTGGCCGTATTAGAACATCATTGTGCTTGATGTGTCTCTATAAGGAGCCATTGGCCTTGTAAGCAGTGAGAGATGGACTCATTGATTATTTAACTTTATATAGTCTGTTTATTAAGAAAACATTCATAGAGAATTGCCAGATGTACCCTTCAAACATCATCTATCTGACCTCATGCTTTCCTGTACAACCTAACCTTCCACTCACTAACTTGGCAGCACCCTGTTTTGTCATCATTACTAATGTCTTTGCTTTTAATCGTTTCTGCTGCACCTTCTTATTTTCTCAGCTAATGCATATTCTTCTGAATCACAACTCACCTGTTAGAGCAGGTGGTGTAGGTGTGTCATTTCTGCAAGGACTAAAGGGCTGATGGTCGAAATCATTTAAGAGCTCTTTTTAGCAAAAAGTATATGTAAGGAACATACTTATGTATCTGCTGTACTGTATTCCCTGATCTGTTGGCTTCAGACTTCTTTTCTTGTCGCATTGATGTGCTGGGGATCAAGGTCTTCATTTCGGTGTTCCTCCTGCCTCTTCTCCGCTTCTCTTGGCCACCTTGGCTCTGTGCTTCTCTTCTTGAATCAATCAGGCATTCTGCCTTACATTGACTTCTGCTCATGCACTTCCTCATGAAGATTACATTTCAAAAATAATGTTTTACTTCACCGTATACTCTTCATTAACTCTCAGGCAACACAGAGGAGACACTGTTGAGAAGTACCGAGGAGGAAGAGCTGGATCCAGAGCAGCAACAAGAACATTTTGAGGAAGCCAAAGAGAATCTCTTTAGCTCTGAAGCACTCTGTAATGTTTCTGGTGTGTGCACTTTGCAAGCATCTGGGGAGGAACAGCCAACACAAGGACAACAGAATGCCACAGAAGAAGATGGTGTTGAAGAACCTGGCCTTAGGAAGGACTTGAATGTTGACATTAATGACCAGTCGGTCACAGAGTCCAAAGACATCATCATGTGTAGCCCTGAACTTCAGGGCATTGTCACAAGTTCTGAGGAAAGTGTCCCAGAAACAGTAATGCCTGAGGGCAAAGAGTTAGGATGGACCAATAGCCTAGATTCAGGGGAGACAGGAAGCCAAATCAATAGTGTAGACACACAAAGTGATGACATTAGAGAGTCATCCAACAACCTTTTGAAAGAGCAAGAAAACAAACCGGAAGATGTTGAGGAACGTCATCTGAGAAATAGAGAATCATGTCCTGAGCAAGAGGTTGCACAAGATGTTGGGACAGAGAAGTCCGTACCAGCTGAGTCAAAGACAGAAGCTCAACCAGAGCCGGAGAACTCTGAAGAGGCAGAGCACATAGAAACGGAGGAAATGTCAGGTAACTCTCAGCCTCAGGGCGCTGCTGCTCCAGGGAAAAAGAAGAAAAGGAAGAGGAAAGGTAAAAAGAAAGGGGGGAAGCAAGAAGATGGGAACCAACAAAGGGATGGAGCAAATAAAGAAAAGGGCAAAACAGAGGTGAAAATTGAATTGGCTACAAAAGATAATGAGCTAACGGCAGAACCTGAAATTCTTAGTTCTGTCGCTGAAGCCCTCGAAGAATCAGGGATGCATCAAGTAAAGAATGTGCAGGACAGGCAAAAAGTAGAAGTGGAACCTCTTGAAACCCTTTCTCCCAATGACACTCAAAGAGATTCAAGAAGGGATCATGTTACAGATGAGTGTGACAAGGAACACACTTTAGAAATGGAGACGGTAGAAGAAGCAGAAGCAACTACTGAAACCTTTTCTCCCGTCACAACCCCTGCAGAAGTGAGGCTGAATCATGTTGAAGATGAACAGAACAAGGAACAGTGCTTGGAGACCGTAAAAGCAGCAGAGGCACCCGCTGAAACCTTTTCTCACGTTGAAACTCTCAAGGAATCCCGAACAGATCCCATCTCCAAGGACGAGCAGGAGCAACCTTTAGAAACACAGAGAGTAGAAGAAGTGGGATCTGTCCCAGAGACCAACCTCGGTACTGAGAGCCCCGATGATCTTAACAAAGAGTGCACTTCCTGCGTAGATGCCTCTAAAAGTGACATCTCAACTAATGACAGTGTCATCCAGGCTGAGTCAGAAATTGTTAATAGTGCGGAGAATAGGGTTAGGCCTATTGACGAGATGAAGTCAGAATGCACACCTAATATCCCAGAAAACACGTTTGAAAGCATCGTCAAGGACAACACCGAAGCTGGATCGCACAATCCAATCAATGGTGACATGGCTGAAGCTGAGAGTATTGATAACACATCTGTGTCCCCATCTTCTACCAATGGCTTTACTGACTCTCTCAGGAGCTCGTCTGGCTTCGAGCTGTCTGCAGGCGTGGACTCGTCCAGCGAGGACAAGGTCTCTGATGGAGGTCCAGAAGACGTTACTGAGACAATCAAAGATGATGAGGACCCAGGAATACAGACTGAAGAAGACAAAGCACAAGCATCTCCCAGTGTCCTGTTTCCCAGTAATGATGAGGCAGAGCTAACGGCAGACACAATAGAGAAGGAGGAGCTGAACAGAGGCTTGAGCGAATGTGAAGGTTTAGTCCAAACAGACCCATTACATGACCAAAAGAAAGAAAGTCTAAACAGTCCATCATTTGTAACAAACATGGATGCAATCGACACTGTTCAGAGTCTGTTGGAGACTGTAGTGCAAGCAGAGCAGCTGGATGATGTAGAAAGCCAGACAGCACAGTGTGAGGTTCACGTTGACAAATCCAATGCTGACCTGACCCCTGAATCCAAGATCAATACCACTGAGACAGTAAATCCACCAGATGTTCCAAAAGAAGCTCCTGAAAGTGGGTGGACTGTGGAGCAGGATCGCAGATCTGAAGAAGTCACCATGGCAGAAGATCCAGAACATAATAACAATCCAAATGATCAGCAACTGCATGAACCCATGGAAGACATTCCATCTCAGCTAACACTGCAGGTGTGCGATGAAGAGGACGGTGAAAAGGATGAAGGTCATTCTTTTGATTTTGATGACATGGATTTGGAGCCGGCTGAAGGTGAAAGTCTCCCTAGGAATCCCCACGCGGAAGAAGAAGAAGTGGAGGAGGGAGTTGAAGTTGTTCCAGATGAAAGCGTCCAGACTCCGCCACAAAGCTGTTCAGCTCAGGAGGATGGCGCTTTGGAAAAGGGGGGATATTTGTTGGAAAAGGAGGAAGTAGGTGTAGCAAAGGAGCCCAGGGGCATTGCAGAGGAAGCAAAGGCTCAGAGTGTTGGAGAGGTGGGGGGTGTTGCAGAGGACGTTCACCAGGCGGTGTCCCTGCCTGTAGAGGAAGGGTTAGAAGCCATTAAGCAGGTCCAGGGGGAACATGTGGATTTACCAAAGAGTTCAGAACAAGTGGGCAGCAATACAGAGCCCCAGCAGGCAGGGAAGGATGTGAGGAAGAACAGCAAGAAAGGCAAAGGCAAGGGCAAAGAGGAGTGCAAGATGTCTTAGCTTATAGATGGTATGTATTATGAAAATGTACTGCATGGATCTGCCCTATAGTAGTCTCTGCTTAGCTGTTTACAAAGTGGTCAAGTACATGTCTGCAGAACATTACAGCATTTTGTCTCTTTTCCAAACAAATATTGTAAGTTTTATTTTTAATTAAACAGACCAACGTTTTCGTTGAGGTCATGTGTGCAAAAGAAAGTGTGTGGAGAGGTGAGACTGTAACCGGCTTTGTAACCGTAGATCTACTGTCGCTAAATACTGCACTTGATGATGATTGTTGTTAACAGTTATCATGCTGTGCCCCTGTATCACACATCACTTCATCCAGTACTGTTCCAGAAACTCAAGCATGTCTTCATTCCATAGGGAACAATACAAACACAGATGTTAGCTGGTCATTTTGAAAGTATCTTCTGGATGGTCCCACTTGAACTGTTCCCCTGTTCTGTTCTTAGGGATTAATACAACTTGAAGACAGCTATTTCCATCTACATGAATGAACAATGTATCATAAATATGTTTGCAATGTGTTGCACTAAATGGAGAAGATGAATGCCCTTACTGATATGCCAATAAATACCCTGCTGTTACCAATTTAAAACGCTGATTTTTATGCATTTTTACTGATATTATGAAAAATATTAGTAACTTTACTTGGATGTCCATTTATTATTTTATCTTATAATGTGCTCATAGTGTGACTGTGGCCATCTGTGTGCTGTTGCATTGACCTTCTACTCCACAGTATGTGCATGCTAACCCCCCCCCCCCCACACACACACACACACACTCGCTCCGTCACTCCCCCATGGATGCTGCACTGTTGCATGCATCAACCTCTCACCCTGACCCAGCCCCCACCCCCACCATCTCCTTGGCTCCTCCCACCCCTGGTATGTTGACTTCCTTTGTTTTCTGAAGATGGATCCTAACAGTTATTGGTCTGAAGTGATGTTGTAGTCTGGCTCTGTGACGCTAACGTTCCATTTGAAATAACAGATGTGTAATCCATGTTTTGATATGAAATCTTCAACATGTGTTCCGTTGCAGAGATCCGCCTGAGGAAGCTGGTGGATGAGCGTGAGAAGATGATCGAGCAGGTGGGTCTGTGGCAGCGCTGTGGCTCTTCATGTTTCTCCTGTTTGAACTTAGTGTCAATGGGAACGCTTTTTTTTTAAACCAGAACTAAAAAACCAAGTCCCTCACTCAAAGAAGAAGATCCACTTCGAACAGACCACCTACAATAATACATAATAACCAGAGATGGAGGAAGTACTTATTTGCTAAAACATAGCAATACTACATTGTAAAAGTACCTAAATACAAGTAAAAAATAAAGTAAAAAAAGTCTTACATGCTAAATGTACTTAAGTAAAAGTGCATGTATAAGCATCACATTGTACTTTAAATACCGAATGTAAAAGTATTCATTATGGGGAATGGGCAATTTAAGCAATTAAGTAAGTTAAAGGAATTTAGTTAAGGGTTTATTACAATTATATTATTTTATATACTACTGGGTAACTTAATAATATTAAATAATTCATTTGTTGTTTTTTATTTTGTATTAATGATCTAAATATGCAAAGTAGTAAGTAACTATTATGGTTAAATAAATGTAGTGAGAAAATAATTCAGCATGTTCCTACATAATGTAGTGGAGTAAAAGTATAAAGTAGCATAATGTACAAATACTTAATTAAATAAAGTTACATTCCACGACTGATAATAACAATAATACATTTGATTTGTAAGCGTCTTTGAGGACACTCAAGGACATGTTACAATTCATCAAATAAATACTTGAACAGATAAAAGCAAAAAAGGGACATTTGGAAGCAGACACATGAGGATAAGAGCAGCAACCTTCACAGAATGATTGACAGTACAGGCTGCTCACCAGGAGCCAGGGGAAGGAGGAAGATGAATAACAGGAGTGGACCCAGTACTGACCCCTGGGGGACCCGAAAAACTACAGTAGATTAAAGTCTCTACAAATAGTTCAAAGACAGCGGCAACATTTTGGTCCTATTTATTTGCCAAACAGATTTTTAGTGTGAAATCTGCAAATGCCTTCTTATAAATGTTCTCTATCAATAAATCAAATCACATCAATGAGCTCAAAACCAACAAGGAACTGATTCTACTTACACTTGGTGTGTGTGTATGTTTCCTTTCTGCCATCGAGCACCATTGTTGCCCATTAACACATCAATGCACCACATGCTCCTTCATTGCCATAAACAGATGGGTTGTATGTTGATTTGATCCCATACACACTGTCCTGCTGATGTACATAAGCACACCACATGTACACCCTGAGAGAAAGTAGTATGACAATATGAGTATAATCCAGTGGCCAACTAAAAGGGGTGAGGTGGCCGGCATTACAGTGTTGACAATCTTGTAGACTCAGAAACGGACAGCTGGTACGTGTGAGTCTTGTGTCATGCATCAGCTGATGATTGTGTCTCCTCTGCAGGTGAAGAAGCTGAAGGCCCAGCTGGAGCAGAAGACCCCGAGGAACGGCACCGAGAACACTCTGAGCCCGGGCGGAGAAATACTTGAAAACGGCAACGACCCAAACATAATGGAGCTGCAGCGTGAGTTCACATGTGCATGAACACACAATATTGCTATTTATTCCCTCTCCAACCACTCATACATATCTGTTTAATCCTTCCAGGAGATTCAAACAGGCAAATAAGCGACTTCAAGTTCAAACTGGTGAAGGCAGAGCAGGAAGTCACCGCTTTAGAACAGAATGTAAGCTGAGAAGAACGATGACCTCGGAGCATACCTGATACATGAATATTCTCTCCAACAAGGCTATGTTTTTCTCCAGGTGACCAGGCTGGAGGGTCAGGTGACGCGCTACAAGTCAGCATCAGAGAACGCAGAGAAGGTGGAGGATGAGCTGAAGGCAGAGAAGAGGAAACTCCAGAGAGAGGTACAGAGGATATATTATCAGAAATAGAATCAAGTATTCATAGCTGTGTTGTCATTAGTGTAAAGTCCCCCAAAAGTCTTTAGTCTGCTGAGAGGCCATGTTTCTACACTAGCCCGGACCAACCAGACTCCTCTCCCTCTTCTGTTACCTGAAGGTCACTCTAGTTATTTGTCTGCTAGCTATCAGCTGCTGCCTGCATTCATTGCTCCTATGGATGGCCTGAAAGACACCACAGCCTTAGCATATTTCATTTAGAACATGTGTTATAGAGCTTTTTATTTCTTAAAACTTGGAGAAAGTGGAAACTTTGCCGGTTTGACAGTATTTTCTGATTTATGAACTGATACAAAGAGATACAAAATCCCCTCTGTAAAAACATTTAACACGTCAACATATTTAACATGTAATCAAAGTTGTAAAACAAAAAATGATAACCCCCCCCCCGTGTTTACAGCTGCGCTCAGCACTGGACAAGGTGGATGAAGTGGAGTCCAACAACAGCCACCTGTCTAAACGCCTGGAGAAGATGAAGTCTACTCGTGGCATGGCACAGACTCCATAGAACACATCCACCCCCTCCATGTTGGAGAAGAGTCACCCTGCATCCTGTCATCTGCCTGGTAGCAACCTTTAAGACAAATAACCAAAACAAATCTTAGTTATCTTACTCCCAGAATAGAAACACCAACCAGCTATGTGCCATTTCTTTGTCTGTCTTGTGTGTGATGAGAACTCTTTGTAGTGTTGCACACACTCACACAGAGCATGAGGACTTGGACAGACCTTCTATGATGTCCAGTGGAGCGAGAGACTAAAGCTGCTCTCTCTCTCTCTCTCTCTCTCTCTCTCTCTCTGTGTCCAGGATCTGCCTGCTGAGACACACGAGTGCTTTGCGTGTGTCGTGAATGAAAGGGCAACTTTAAGTGTATTTTTCCTCATTTGCATCCAAAGCCAAACTATTTTTAAAGATGTAAATGTTTAGGTGTGTTTGTCACTTGTGATAACATGGATGAAACGGTTTGAAAAGAAAATGTTTATAACCCCCACGCTCAGAAATGTTTCAGTTGTAGTTCTTTGTGTAGGCAGCAGACTCACATGTGAGACCCAGCCCCCCCTCCTCTCTGCTTCACAGCCGCTCACTGCTTGGCCTCAGTCACACACTTTTGAGACTGTGAGGAAGTGTGACCCAGGGGCTGAAGGCGGGGTTACCAGGAGGCCCTGAACACAGCGGGGAGACAGACGCTGCTTCACTGTTTACAAAGCTTTCAAATGTTTGTAAGGAAACATAAAGAACTGTAATCTTTGTGCAATAAAGGTTCAAACCATATTGGTATCTGCACACGTGCATTTAAGTCCTGGACTTGTCCTTTGTACTGTGGTTGTTTCAGCCTGAGCGAAGCTAACACTTTATTGTGGACCTTTGAGAATGCAGTAGCTCAGGAAGGAGAGAGAAACCCTGAGCTGACTCTCAGGCCGTTTGCCTTTCCTTTACTCAGTCAGAGTACAGCAGCGTGTCGCTGACACTGTGTGAAGGAAACATTCACTCACTTTCTCAAGTCACAAATACGTTTGAGAGCATTTGAATGTTAGAACAAGAGGTTTCACATATTATGACACATTTCCAAAAGCTGCTAGATATCAAGTGATCTGTTTATACACAAAGTTTATAACTCATTAAGTGGAATATTTAAATAGTTTGCACAACAACAAAAACGTACTACAATGAAAGGCATCAACATCTCGCAGTAGTAATGCTATAGACATGGAAAAACTAAATCACACTTTTTGAAATGAACTTTATTTTATTTTTGAAAAGATGGTTTGAATGTCTTGTTTGTAGAGTCATTACAAAGAGCCTCGGAAGCACCTCTGGTCAGAGGGGGGGGGCAGCATGTAATAAAGATTGGCAAATGGCCGAAGACGTATGCAACATGAACCGCATGAAACACTTCCTGTTTTACCAATAGACTCTATAGTTTCAACTTTTATCATCATTTGTGGTTTTGATATTGTTTCATTGCATTATTAAACATGATCTATTGTCATTATGGGCATTTGTTTTTGTTTTGCTATGTAATCTATTGGTGTTCTTAATGTTTTATCATTTATGTTCAATGGGTTTTTATATCAATCATATGATATGCATTTTATATATTCTATGTTTTTCAAACTTTACTTTTATTGTTATTTTATTTTCCATCTTATTTTTCATTCATGGTATTCTTTTTATGTTCATGCAATGTATTGTCCCATGTTAAGCACTACTGTCCTTCAGTCCGTTTCTCCAGGATCTGGGAGCTACCATTTCCTGGACTTGGTTTGAAAGGTAAAGGAAACGTCCTGCCAGTGGGATGGAAGATAAGGAGGTGGGATGACTAACGTGTCTGCTTAATGTGAACAGTGTTCCTGCTCTTCCTCACCGGGGATGAAGAGCGGGGTTGCGGTCAGATAATCCGATAATCCAAAAATCAGCTCCTAAATTCATCATCATCATCAATCTTTATTTCAGACTCAAGGTCCATATCACATACTAAAAGACAAGACGCACATCAATAAATAGAGCTAAACACACAAAACAAATAAAAACAAACAGATAAAATACATAAAATCAGTCCAATGACAGCTAGCCACACATGCTCACTGTCTGTATAGGCTCTTGCGCCAATGTCTCCAAATCATGGAAGAGAACCGAGTAGAACTCTTCACAGGGTTCATTCAAATCGAGATAACATGATTGTCCGAGTCTTCTAGGCGACACATGAATTTGTACATTACGTTTCTTAAAAGGGCTTGACAAGTAGGTACCCCCAAGTTAACAAACAGCTGGCTGGCACTGTGCCATCTTGGAACCCTCAGCAGCAACCGTAAAGCATCATTGTATGCAACTTTTAGTTTTTGTATGCTTCTAACCTTGTAGTTACTCCACAGGTGAGCAGTGTGCAATGGTGTACAGAAAGCTTTCAAAAGTGATACCTTGACATCTACAGAGCACTTGTGAAATTTCCGCATTCAAATGTTTGCCTGGGCATAAAGTTTGCAGCGTTGTCGGTGGATGTCTTTGTCATCTGTGAGATCATCAGAAATATAATGACCGAGGTACTTAATCTCACTGCACACACGAAGATTGTTGCTACTGAGAATAACATTAGGAAATACAGCCTTTTTATCCTCTTCACTTCGCACAATCATCATGCTACTCTTCTTGGCGTTATACTTAATATTAAAATCAATGCCATACTGGGAACAAGTCCTCAGAAGCTGTTGTAAGCCAGCACTGCACGGGGAGAAGATGATTAAATCATCTGCATACATAAGGTGGTTGACAACATTAGCACCGATGACACAGCCAGTTTTACACAAGTTCAATTTCCTACACAGATCATCCATGTACAGATTAAACAACAAAGGAGATCAAATCCCACCTTGCTTGACCCCATTACCAACATAAAAATGTTCAGACACAGTATTGCCCCACTTCACCTGCATAGTCTGATGTGCATACCAGAAGGCTAAGATCCTTATTATGTACTTAGGTACCTCTCTCTGGCACATTTTGTCAAATAATTTGAAATTATTCAGTCTATCAAATGCCTTGGAAGCATCAATAAAACACAGAAACATGGTGGAATTATGGCTTCTATATTTTGCTATAATGTCTTTTAAAGCAAAAATACACATATCTGTGCCGTGTTTTCTTTTAAAACCAAACTGGTTGTCAGCTGTGGTAATGTACCTTTCCAGCCTATCCAGCAGAATGTTCTCCAACACTTTGGAGAGAATGCTAGCTAAAGCAATGGGTCTGTAATTATCAATGCCATTCATCTTCCCAGCTGTATCCTTGATGACTGGCACAAGTAGCACAGATAACATGGAATCTGGTAAGACACCATGATTTAGGAAACCAGTAAGACACAGAGCAATAAGAGGAGCAAGCTTAAGACTGGCATATTTGAAGTGTTCAGCTGAGATGAGATCCGGGCCACAAGCTTTGTTATTTTCTAGATTCATTATAGTGTTGTAGACTTCCTCTGATCTAACTGTCACGTTTTCAGTGGAGTCAACCTTTTCAACCACAAATGCATCACTCTTAACACAGTTGAACAACTCATGATAGTGTTGTCACCACAGTTCAGCGATGCTGCCTGACCCACACACTCCTTCAATGGAAGACGGTAAGGGAGTCTTACAGCTGTTTATGACTTTGACCTCTTTCCAGAAATCATAGCAACTATTGTTGCGCAACTTTCTGGCAAGTGAGTCAGCCCTCATTGTGTCCTCATTTTTTTTTATGAAGCGGACAGCATACTTATATTTGGCATTAGTGGCCTGTTTATGTACAAACAAAGACCCCTGTCTTGGCCTTCCTGATTCGGCCCACAATTTAAAAGCATCTCTAGCAGGAGTGTTTAGCTCAGTCACATGTTCATTCCATCCAGGTTTTATACTGTGCTCCTTTTTCTTACTGTTGTAAAAACCCTTACTTGAGGCATTTAACACATCAATAATAAGATCATATGTAAAACATAGATCACTACCATGCTGCGCATTGTTACAGTTGGTGTCACTGCACAGCATTGCTTCTCTAGGAATTACAACCCAGTCTAATGATTTGTCAGTGAGTGAGGTATAGTGATTAATATCCTTCTCACTTAACTTTGACCAATCCAGCCTCCCTGTGTACGTTTTATTGTCATCAACAGATAGCACCGGAATATTTTCAACATTTACGGTCAATAGAAAAGGAATATGATCTGTAGTGGCCAACTCGTAACAAATGTCAATGTTGTCCAGGGAAGCGTGTGCATCAGCTGTGCATATACAGTGATCTAGCCATGACACAGTATGCCATGCTTCACTAATATATGTAAAGCTTTTCTCAGGTAGAAGAGATTTTCTTGACAGTATGAGATTATTATCATTACAAAAATGCAGTAAACATTTGCCAAACAGAGATTTATCATCCGAAATGTCAGCATTCAAGTCCCCCACTACATACACACAGGTTGTGGCATTATCCTTAATGAATGCGTTAATAAATGCCATTCTATTGCGATATTCATCTTCATTTTCATATGATTCATAAGGTGTGTAAATATTTACGATAATAAATGACCTATTTTCATACTTAATCTCTATACCAATGGCCCAGTCGACGTCCAATCTTACCACTGTAACCAAAGGATCATATTTACTGTTCCAGAGAATTGCCACACCACCAGGTATCCTGCCATGGGCTATTTTATCACAGAGATCAGTAGTTGACTCTCCAACTCCATGAAAATTAGCTTGTAGTGTATTCAGCCTTTCCAGATCTTGCTTAGGTAACCATGTCTCTTGTAAGCACATTCCTCCAACAGTTTATCAACAACCAGCCGCCTCACTTTATCTCCAGCACTGTGCCCCACACGTAGGCCACACGTGTTATATGACACCACCCGCATCCTATTGTTTATGTACTACAGTCATTTACATCAGCAGATGCATGATTCACATGTTGTACAGGAGCGACCACATTGTTTGTAGTAGTGCTATCACCTGCACGCAACCCACTAGCAAGCCGTCTTGGTTCATAATAGCGTCGGACATAGGTGCCAGCTGGCCACAGCTCAGGGTCATACATTTCAGCCACTTCCTTGCATTCGGCAGTGATGTGAAATGAGCTGAACCTACTCTGTGCAGACTTGATCTTCCGACAAGTAACTGCTCGGCCAAGTTTCTCACTCAGATAGTCAGTTAGCATGTTAGCTTCCAGTTGAGGGGCAAACTTAGTGGCAAATACACTCACCATCTTTGTGATCACAACTTGTACGTTAGAACTTACTGGGCCAGTTCCAACTATACCCGTTTTCTTCCTCTCCCGTTTCAGTGGCGCTTGCATTCCACGTTGTCTTGCTGCTGGCTTATGCACAGGTGTCACCTTGCTTCGGTGGCCTTCCTTCACAACTCGGGTCCACAAAGGAGACTTTGGTGGCTGTGGTGTCGACACGAATCCCACAGAACAGCTGGAGCCTCCTCCAGCCACTGTTACCTCCTGGTCAGCACACACAGCTGCTGGCCGCGCTTGACTGCATGGCCTCACATACCCCGCCCCTGGGTCAACGCTGGTAGATCCACAGGGCTTCTCAATTGCGGACACCCGGTCGTCGATGGCCATGGTCGTCACCCGCAGACCCTCACAGGCATCAGTTTGAGCTTCGAGCATTTTTTTCACACAGCACATGTCCTTATTCAGCTGTACCAACCGCCCCAGCAATGCTGAGACATCAATGTGGTCGTATGAAACTGGTGGGAGGTCATCCAGATAGTGGGAGACGAATCTTGGTATATTCTCCCCACATTCATTTAGCACCTTCAAGCACGCTTTTATATTGTTAGCGTCTTTCTGTGCTCCTTTGTGTGTAACACAGCGCTGCGTCGTTTGAGGACACAGCTCAAACAGTATCTTCTTCGAGGCTTCGATCCACTCAGAGTTGAAATAGTTTGAGGCCAATAAAACAATGTCATCATGATTCAGAGTTTTCATTTTGATGACAAGGAAGTTCAAAAGTTCATCTTCCACAATCACCTTATTATCAGTTGTATGGTACATTTCTGATTTAGTACGACCGGAGAAGCTGGCACCCCCACGCCAATCTGCTGCAGCATGAAATTCTAACCCTATCGTCTATTCCTTGACCTGAGTGAAACGTCACGGGGAGGGATAGTGGATAGTAGAATTCAAAAGAGACTGCGGTACTTTAGAGAATCCGACTGCACCTTCACTATCCGACGTGTTTATGATGCGCCAGCAGACGTCATAAATGTGCGTCTGCTGCTGTGGGGAAACTATGGAAACTACAG
>CALSBZ010000180.1:537585-548163 GCA_943591055.1 Gobionotothen gibberifrons
AAATATTTTTAAAAATATATATTTGTTTGGGGCCCCAATGGCATTGACCGGTTCACGCAGTCTTAAAAGTAACCAAGCATCCTAAATTAATTTCTAATTTGTTTGTCCAATGACATTGCTCCCTTTCATGTCATGTCATGTCCTTGCGTGACGAGCGAACCGTTTAATCAACTTGTACTGTACTGTAGCTAGAAGCAGCAAGTTCGGTAGCATTATAACACATTTAATAGCTTGCATTTATAATGTACAGCAAACCAAAGCACAAGAGCAGCGCTCACAAGAGAAAGGACAAGAGAAAACAAGGAGATGTAACAGCTAAACTGACAAAATTAGACCGTTTTTTTTTCATACATCGTCCTCGAAATCAAGCGCTAACGTTAGCAATATTGACGTGCAGCGGCAGCCGGAGCCGGAGGCTAAAGATAGCTCACCTGCCTCACCACCATTAATGCCATCCGGCTCCATAAATGAAGCTGTATCCGTGGCCATGGCTGTGCAACCTTCTTCTCCATCCAGCCAGGAGGAGAGGCTGGATTTGGCTGTGCCCGGCGGTGGTCCAACAGTTCCCCCAAGGGCCCCAACAGATAGGGGACTCTACCGGTCCATGTAGGCCTACCGGCCCATTCCCCAGAGACAAACCTCAAGGAAACAGGTGTAACCCTCTTCTTAGTTTGCTGTGCCGTTGTCAGGCTGTGGTGGTCTCAGGCCAGGGCAGGCTGTTGTTGATAGCCTATACATGTGGCGCTTCTGAGTGGTTGTGTATGTCCGTGCGTGTGTGAGCGCATCAGCGTGCGCTTATGTTTGGGGCGATGGGGGCCCTAAAACAATATTTGCACCGGGGCCAATCACAACCTTGTTACGCCACTGACACACACACACACACACACACACACACACACACACACACACACACACACACACATTCAATTCATACATTCATGGCTTGAACTAGTGGGAGAAATGGCACTGTTTGTCTGTAGCTATTTTTTATAATGGGACACAGGGTTCGGTCCGGATTGATTTCTAGTTCAGTCCGGATCCGGACCGTGGTCCGGAGTTTGAGAAGCCCTGCTGTAGTATGTCAATAAATATGTGAATAATAAAAGTTCTCTGACCACAGATGATTTTAAGGTAACAGGGCTCATCATAACAGCCTGAGGTAGTATATGCATTAAATTCACCTGTTGATGTTGTCTTTAGTTGTTGGCTAGTATGAACACTTTTTTTGAAGCTTATTATTATGATTATCCTCCCAGACTGGGAGGCTCGGATTGACAGCCATGGTAGGATCTTCTTTGTGGATCACGTAAACAGAACCACTACATGGCAGCGTCCCACCGGACCCCCGGCCCCACAGGGCCTCACCCGCTCCAACTCCATCCAGCAGATGGAGCAACTTAACCGCAGGTTGGCTTTGTGAAGAGAACTGTGGTGCCATAACCATTGTGTTTGTAAATGTAAACCCTATTTTCAGATGTTCAATATCTCACTTAACCAGGGGGTTCATTATTATCTAACTAATGTAACTAAAAAAGCATATACAACCTCTTTCACTAGGGAAACACCAGCAACTTTTGGATTCATCTCTCTTATGTAAAAAAAGCCTGTGTTTCACACTTCGATTTGAATGAAAAATAAATTACATTTAGTGCTCTTTGGCGTCACCTTTGGCTATAAGCGGTACTTATAGGTGTGCTTTTTGCTCTCATGGCTTGTGACCCTGTTGGACCCCGATTTGTAATACTGCAGAGGCAAGGGCTTTTATCAATGCGCCATATGCTAAATCACAATGTGTTACCTCCTTTGGCATTTTATGCTAGAATAGGGGAAAACTGTCTTTTCACAGCAGTAACTTTATGTTTGCTGTGCACCACAGGTACCAGAGCATCAGGAGGACCATCACCAACAGCGACCGGCCAGAGGAGAGCCCGGTGGACCCGCCTCCTGAACCAGAGAGTGAATTGATGCCTCACTCCATTACGGGTGGGTTTCATTAGACTTTAAACACACAAACAGAAACATCAGAGGTTATTTACACAAGAATGCTACACTCATTATGGCCCAATTAAATGACTCACCTCTTGTAATTGATTCATCTCTTGAAATACTACAGTAAGCACAGAATTTGTTTTATATTATATACATATGTAAACAAATGTCTCAGAGTAGCATTAGTCTGTGGGTGTGTTTCTTCAACATCCCTGACAAAGAATCCTGGAAAAAAAATGTGCAAATCTGTGATATTCATAAAAAGATTGCTCCGGTTTACAAGTTTGACCAGTGTGTGTTGATTTGTTTTGCAGAATACCGGCGAGAAAGTGCAGTGGCTCACTCCAGCGGCCGCTCGCGGCTCTCCCTGCTGCTCCAGTCCCCCAGTGCCAAGTTCCTGTGCAGCCCCGATTTCTTCACCGTGCTGCATTCTAACCCTGTCAGTTCCACATCTGTGACCCCCCACCCCTCACACAGACCCAATATACAAACACACACACTGAAGTCACCCTAACTCGTAATTTTCCCTGTTTTCGCATTGTACCTAGCCATGCAGATAGATTGGGTTCACGTTCTGTGGGGCATAGACCATATATAGACAATGGGATTCATAATTTAGTTTAAAAAACAAAAACAAACAAATGAATCCATCATTTAATGAATAATTTGCTATAATACCGTTTAAATTTTTCATTATTTCACATCTTAATGATTTCATTTGCATATTGTTAACACCATGTTGTATGCAGCACTGATCCAACACATTATATATAAGACTGTTATACTGTATGTCAAGCGTTTACTTTGAATGATTTTCAATTCACTGGTTTCAGGACATTTCGTCCAAAACAAACAAACAACTAGTCTTGCATTTTGAGTGATTGAAGTGAAAATACCTCAAACCTGTCCTCTTGTCTCTGATGCCCCCCCTCTGCCCTCTCTGCTCAGAGTGCCTACCGCATGTTTACGAGCAACACCTGCCTGAAGCACATGATCAGCAAGGTGCGCCGGGACGCTCACTACTTTGAACGCTACCAGCACAACCGCGACCTCGTCACCTTCCTCAACATGTTCTCCAACAAGCAGCTGGAGCTCCCCCGGGGCTGGGAGATGAAGCACGACCAAACTGGGAAGGTGTGTGTGTGTGTGTGTGTGTGTGTGTGTGTGGGTTGGGGTGGGGGGGGGGGGGGGGTTGTGACCCCACACCTTGGATTTTTGACCTGAGATAACTCAACCATGAAGCTCATTTATTTATTATCTTTAAAAAAAGACAAAAAACATTTAAATTCAGTAACCTAATCCAAGTAACACAATATTAAAGTCACCTAATTTAAATTATTTCCGTTACTTTTAATCGTTACCTAATGTGCTCATTGCCTATCAACTGTTTTCACGTTGATATTTTTTGCAATAACTTACTCTGTAATGTGATACTTCCCCTTTATTCTGCTCTACCTACAAAATAATGGCCACATTTCCACCTAGTAAAGGCCCAGTGTGAGACTTCTTTTGTGAAGTTTTGTTAAATGTGCACATGAGCATGATAGTGTATTATATTTTATTTTAAAATGTATTTGAAATTAGAATTTTACATATCCCCATTTTTATTAAATGTATCACCAATCTGCATCTGAGAGAGAAAAGTTTTTTTTGTTTCATTACATTACATTACATGTTACTTGTTAGACGCTTTTATCCAAAGCGACTAACATACTCAATACTGTGGGCAATCCCCACAGGAGCACTTTGGGGTGAAGTTTCTTCAGGGACACAACGACATGCTGACTGCAGTGGGGTTTGAACCTGTGACCCCCTGATCCGAACACCAACGCACTAACCCACTGCGCCACACTCCTCCCAGCATTTTCATAATTACGTAACTTAATTCCATGTATTACTACGCCCCACCCTACATGTGTGTCCAGTCATTGTCCATTATATTTACTGCTGATTTGTTGTTGATATTGATTCTGCATATAAAGATGTGTTAAGTCTATCCATGGATGACATCTCAATCCTCAGGCCTTCTTTGTGGACCACAACTGTCGCTCTACGACCTTCATTGACCCCCGGCTCCCCCTCCAGAGTTCTCGCTCCACTGGGCTGTTGGCCCACCGCCAGCACCTGAGCCGCCAGCGCAGCCACAGTGCTGGGGAGGTGAGAGACTGCACCACCAGTCACCTGGAGTCAACTTAATGCTGGGGAGACACTGCAATGTTTGTAGAGGCCACTTTGAAGGAGAAAGTGTTTTGTGAGTTCCTGCTTTTGTTGGCAGGGAAGTTATCCTGCCATTCCCTGAGGGGGAACCGTGAAGCAAGGACAGCAGGGCGGATTTCAATAGAAGTCAGATAGAAAATAGAAACGAATGGCAGTAATTTGAAACAGCTGTTTATTATAGTCAAACTCTTAAATCTTGATTCCTGCAACATAGTCCTTAAAGATTTACTACTGTAATCCCAGAATGAAAGGTTGCTCCGCTCATCTTCTAAAGCTCTACAAACAGCATCACAGTGATTCGCTTAGTATGATTGTGTACACTGGGGGCCATTGATAATATCATTCTTGTCTCTTAAATGTTTAGAAACTTCACATTACTAGGTTCAGTTTTCCTCTTAAAGACTTTTGGATTTTGGAAAGGTGTCCTGTAAAAAATCAGTGCATACTTACACAGTAGGGAATATTTGAAAAAGGTGACTCTCAATAACCTTTTTACTACGGGAAAATACAAATGTAACTGTTTAAAGGTACTACATGCATACCTGCCAACCCTACCGATTTGACATGTTTCTACCGCCTACCGACTTAGCTGGCTTTCCCTACCGATTTTCAATCTTCCCAAACTATAACAAATACAAATGACAATCCATCGACACTGGACTCGACTTTTGGCGGACACCGTTTGCAGCGTGTCTGTGATCGCATCATACAAACAGTCCTCTGTGTTTCTGAAAGAGAAACAACGTGCAGACCGGGGGTAACGCTCCGGAAAGGCAGCGTTACCCCCGACGAGGCATTTGAGTCCTGCAGGATTTCCCCGTTAATATCAGTGTCTCGAAAACACATGTTGGCGACTGAAAGACATCCAGTGTTTGGTCTTTTCCGGAAGCATCCTACAGTGTCTCAACTGAAAGAGGACCACAAACACACACAAAATATAATAAAATGTTGATATATGGGGATATTTATCTCCCATTCTTTCACTTTTTCTGACATTTTCAACACCAAACATGTCGTTAATGTCTCTGTTTAGTGAACTATAGCAATCTGAAAGACTGTACATTATTTATATCACACTTTATCAGTAGAAAAATGCAGGAAATTACTTTTTTAATGCAGTATTTTCTGATATATGGCGCAACACAAAGATATTTCGCTCTGTGCAAACCTTTGACTAATATGTCATCAACATGAAACAAGAATATGAACCTTGCTTTATCCAATGTTCACACAAGAGTTCTACATCCTGACACATCCTTCATCTACACTGTCTCAACTGACAGAGGACCAGAAACACAAAAAATATTATAAAATGTGGAGACTTTGGGATATTTATTTCCCATTCTTTTACTTTTCGGGCATTTTACAGACCAGACATGTCGTTGATGTCACTGTTTCCCAAACTACCACTTTTTCTGAAAAATGTATAAAATGATGCAATATATGTTAAATACATGGTTTATACATGTAATTACTGGGGTTCCATTTCTTCTTATTACCTAATTTGGGCGTGCACATTTGCCGTGCGCAAACCTACCTCTTTTGGATTTGGAAAGGTTGGCATGTATGTACATGTAACTTTCATAAAACCCTTTTCATGATATTATAAATGGAATAACGTTACTTTCTGTAATGTTCCCATAATGTATTTTGTCCATTGGCTCCGAGATACTAACTAGCTTGCAGTTTGCAACCTTAACCTTGACCTTAGCTTGGTTTACAGCTAGTTAGCCGTCCCTGTGTTGCATCGGTCTTCGCTAGTAAAAAGCATTCATTAACTATACACCTTAACATTGTAAAGAGAGGCTGTGGCTCAGTGGGCTAGTGCGTTGATCTTCTGATCAGGGGAGCACCAGTTCCACCCCCCCTGCAGTCAGCATGTCATTGTGTCCCTGGGAAAGACACTTCACCCCAGATTGCTCCTGTGGGGATTAGCCACAGTACTGAATGTATGTTAGTCCCTTTGGATAAAAGCGTCTAACAACTGACATGTAATGGACTGTTTACAATTCAATTTAGCTGGGGAAGTAATTTGGCAAGCTAGCCTGCTAACTTAACCACTTATGGCGCATTTCCATTGCAGGGCCTCGCTCGGCTTAGTACGGTATAGTTAGGCCTTGGTAGGCCAGGCTGCGTTTCCATTACAGTTTAGTAGCTGGGGCAGTAACTATAGTAACGCAGTGTAGGGGGAGCCGTGACGTCATCTTCAATGTGAACCACAGGAAACCAACATCAGCCGTTAGCTGTTAGCACTCAGAGCTCACAGCTCCTCATATCTGTTCAGAAACTAGACCAAACTTAAACAAGTACAAACCACAGACTGTCTGTGTCATGGTGAATACAGTCGCTGGTTTATTTATGTCTGTAGGCCGTTGTTGTGAGTGTGGACGGTCGGAGCATATACAACAATAGCTTAGCCGACCTCCATTCAGAAAACACGCATTTTAAAAAGGTTTTTCGCCTGCCGTCTGTCTGCAGACTTGTCAAAGCATTAATTCATGGTTTTTACTAACCGGTATCAGTATGTTGTTACTTCGGCATCATTTTGAAACGTGTATTACAATTAAATTACGGTCAAATATGTTCATTTTGTTGTAGTTGTAGCCCCCTTGCCAGCGATTCTCACTCTAGTTTAGCATACTCAGCCCGACTCAGCCTGGTTGGCCCGCTAAGAACCTCGATTTTATGGGGCCAGAAAAACTGTGAAATAGTACCCGCTAGCCGGAACTACGCCAAGTGGAAACGCAACCAAAAACGGTACGGCACGCTTAAACCGTGCTGTAGTGAAAATGTGCTAGATGTTAGCGAGCCAGTAAGCTAGCCAACTAGCTTCAACTCAGCACGCAAGCTAGCTTATTGAACAGTGAAATCAGGCCAGGAGAAGATCATCCACTCAAGACAGCATTTGCTACGTGTGCTACACGCTGTTATGCAGTGGAGCTGGACAGACGCAAAAGACTCAAGATTGCAAATAAACGCTAAATCCTCTCGATTTTAGCGGCAAAACATCCCAACTCTTTCACATACAAATCAGTCCCCATTGTTATAGACAACTGAGAATGTCGGGGAGCGTATCAATTGTTACATATGGTACCTTTAACAATTTAAGGAACACCTACTTCGTCTTCTAGGTTTGTCTTTCTAGTGTTTACACAGCATCCTATGTTTAATACTGTGATGAAATATATTTGCAGCTGTTTTTTATATACATTAGTGAAATGAACGCAAATGGCAGCTTGATGACATTGTACATGTATGCATGTGGAATACTATAGAAAATGGTTTGCAATAACATAAGACATAGTTAATGAGTTAACAGAGAATGTTCAGATATCCCGATGGTTTGTAGAACTAGGATGCGAGCTGAACTAATGTGCTTCCTTTTGTCAAAGGTGGTGGACGACTCCCGTCAAACCAACCCCCCCGTCATGCCGCGGCCGTCCAGCACCTTCAGTGGCTCCAGTCGAAGTCAGTACCACGATGTGGTGCCTGTGGGTAGGTCAGGCAGGATCACATGACGCATGCAATATAAGCAAAGCATAAAGTTCCAAACACACGATAGAGTCAGAGATAAATGCACATTCTTCCTGTTCCTCCAGCCTACAATGACAAGATCGTGGCGTTTCTACGGCAACCCAACATTGTTGAGATTCTGCAGGAAAGGCAACCCGAGCTGGCCAGGAATAACTCGCTCAAGTAGGACGCCCACTCTTCCTCTCCTTCTTTCTCATTGCTTCCTTTTCTCTCTCTCTCTCTCTTTCGCTTACACCCAACACCTCCATTATCACCATCAGTCAAACTGAACACAGTTAACCTTTCATCCTAATGGATTGTGTCAGTTTACCCCCTGATGTTTGTGTGTGTGTGTGTGTGTGTGTGTGTGTGTGTGTGTGTGTGTGTGTGCAGGGAGAAGGTGCAGTTTATTCGCAGTGAGGGGGTGACAGGGCTGGCTCGTCTCTCCAGCGATGCTGACCTGGTCATGCTGCTCAGGTGAGGCTGTACCTGTGTGTCAGTGTGTGGCTCTAGGGGACTTACTATTGGTCACAAGCAGCTCACTCCCAGAACAACAGGGGCTGGGTATCGCCACTGATTCCCAGAAACAATATGATTCAATATCCATTCCTTTCTGGTAATTATACCCCAAACATGAAAAACCATATGCACATCTTACATATAGCTTTATATACGTATACATATAGTACAGCTGTTCCTTAATCCAAAATTCAACCAGACATCTGCCTTTAGGAGCTGCTCTTGGCTTATTTTGTGTCAGCAGATTACTTGTGCCTCACGTGGATCTTGATACCACGCAAGACTAAAAAGCATCAACCACCCACGAGAGAAGGCGTGTATTAAAAGATTGATCAATGGGTTTTATAAATCCAAATATCATCATTCATTTGATTGAAGATCAATTTAAAACATACCATTTATGTATTTTTAAACCTAGCCGTACAGTCTCATTTGATCCACCTGTGTTAATGCTGTGTAGTTCTCAGACGTCTGACTGTGTTCTGGGTGTGTACTTCTCTCTCTCTTTCAGCTTATTTGAGGAGGAGGTGATGTCATACGTTCCTCCGCTGCTTCACCAGAGTTACTGCCTCTCGTCTCCTCAGAGCTCCCCCGGTGAGTCTCACTCTGTCTGCTCAGGTTTATTGGCATGATGCCCCCTGTCTGGCCTTTATTCAATTCTCTCTTTTTATTAAATGTTACACCTTCCACCATGAGGTTCGGTTTACATTGGCTTTTCAAATAGAAGATGCAATTTCATATATAACACAGGTTGATATAAAACATAAAATGAATTTGCATACAAAAGACTACTTTAAACATAAACGCACATGTCCCTGAAAACCTTCAAAGACCATATACTTTTAAGAAGCTGTCGTTATAATTTCCATAATAATTTAACAGAGAAAAGCAAAAACTAAAAAATTATAATTCGCTAATCAAATGCCTACATATTTTTCATTCTTTCTGTTCATTGATTTTTAGTTGAATTACTACAATACACGTCAGCTTATTTCACATTTGTGCATACCAAGTAGCCATGTATTTTATATATTTATAGTTATTTGGGTGAAATAGTAGTAGTGGACATACACACCCAAACACACACTTCTTGTCAGTGTTTATCTGTGACTGTCTTCCCACACTGAGCCTACCTATGAACAGACTCATGTAGAGATGTGCCTCTGTGTGTTGTTGTGTTGATGACAGCTACAACAGCCTGATACAAAATAACAATAACCAGGATCAACCTGGGTAATGTGCTGTCATGTTCAGATTCTGAATTCAACTCCAGAATTCTCCTCTCTCATTCAGGCTTGTCTGTCAACCACATTAACATTGTCCTTTTCTCTGCCTTTTTCTTTTTTTCCTGTCTCCCCAACCCCTCTTATATCTCAGGCACCCAGCGAGCCAATGCCCGTGCTCCCGCTCCCTACAAGCGAGATTTTGAGGCTAAACTGAGGAACTTCTATCGAAAGCTGGAGACCAAGGGTTATGGACAGGGACCGGGAAAAGTCAAGTAGGTTTCAAACTCCAAAGGTAGTCAAGTATGGATTGTCTGATTTAGCACTGATTTATATAGAATACGGGATAACAGGCAGGAGAAAAATAAGTGCGTATTTCTCTGTCTGCAGTTGAATCTATACTGAAACATGTTGTAATAAAGTATTAAGTAGGGATTTGTTTCTCTGAAAAGAAAAACAATCTGTCTTTCTGCTAAAGAATAATGGAGGTCCATCAACCAGTCTATAAATATCTTAAAAATAAAGATGGATGACATCTAATTAGGGCTCTTCAGCGTCAGAGGATGAGTCTGGAAATATCACACATTTGTAATGCTGTCTATATTCTGATATCTCTTCATCCTCTGTGCCATAGAGCTCCATCGTGAGACCAACCATTTTAATATTACATCAGCTTGCTACTGTGTGGCACTGGGTGACATGAACACACACTTTATTTATTGTCACTCAACCTCACATACATCTTCCTGCTGACACAAAGACTCACCAGAGAACCAGATATGTAGTAATCCGCTGCACTAAAGTAATTTACTTTAGTGCATTTTAGTGCTAAAACAATTGCATTGAAAATCCAAACTGACAAAAAAATATCTGTTGAAGTAATTTTCCAAGCCAAAATGTTAAAAGAATGTAGTTTTCAGCCTCTCAAATACAGTTTGTAGATGTCCTGCCTTTCTCTTTTTCTTTATTATATTAAAGTGGATATCTCTGGGTTTTGAACTTCCACACAACAAGACAAAGCATCATTATTATTGATATGGTGACACTATACACATACAGTCTAATATTGATGTGTGTGTGTGTGTGTGTGTGTGTGTGTGTGTGTGTGTGTGTGTGT
>CALSBZ010000180.1:574156-597717 GCA_943591055.1 Gobionotothen gibberifrons
ACTCTAGGAAGGACATGGAGACTCTTGACGTATGAAATGACTGTCACTACAAGTCAAAGATCTGTCAAGTCAAAGTGATGTGACAGAATGAAGTGATAATGTGTTCAGGAGTAATGGTTGTAGAGCAGGGGCGCCCGATAGGTCGATCGCAGTGCGGCGACATCGCAGCAATCACAAATCTCTCCAGTCATATTGTCCACTCATAAAGCACATACTGAATGTGGAATTAGCTTTCATTGATAATAGCAGTGTTGACACAGTGTCATATGGGCACTGTGTTCTCAGCACTTGTATAAATAATGTTCAGAAGGGTAAACACACGTTACTGAGTACAGGTTGAAAGAGTTCTACTCTGTTATGTAAAGACAGTGTTATCTCCGGCTGCTGCTCTGCATGCTGTTCACCTCTGCGCCTCGTTCTCCCTCAGCCGCAGAACATCCTGCTGACCTGCCTCTCTCCTCCGGGCGACATAAAGATCGTAGACTTCGGCCTGGCCCGCAGGCTGGGAGCGGTCGGAGAGCTCCGAGAGATCCTGGGAACGCCGGAGTATGTGGGTAAGCTGATGATGGTGAACACGCTCAAACTTATTCAAACATCCACAGGTTCACAGAACATGTAAGATTTGACCGGTGAAACAGATAATGACAACGTTAGAAGAATAGCGCATAATAAAAGTCATAATAGTGTTATAAAAAGGATAAATCATGTATTGTCCCCACGCTAGACCACAGAGCCCTGCTGTTATTGTCTGTAAGCAACCAGGTCCTAGATCAGCTGTAAAGGGACTCCCTACTTTATACAACTGAAAGAGCTTCAACAGGCATTTGATTGCGTCTCACTGGGTAATATGCAGTCTATGATTGATCTGAAATGGAAGTTCTTTGCTGTATTAGTTGTCAAACAGTGAGTGTGTCTTTGGGTCTCAGAGGATCAGCAGGGTGAGAGGAACAGGTTCCAGGTTCACAAACCCTGCTGTCAATCTGGTTTTTTCCCATGTAGAGTTCACGCAGTCAGCCCTTTGTGACTTTAATTGTTGTTTTGAATAACAACAGAAATATAAGACGTCAGTAGTGGTGACAAAAACAACAGCGGGTATGAAATGAAACAAGATATTACAAACAGGAGACATTCTTGTAATATTGAATGATGACAGACTTTTTGCTTCATGTCTTTATTCAGCTCCAGAGATCCTGAACTATGAGCCCATCACAACAGCCACCGACCTGTGGTGAGTGGCTGACCTTTGTGACCAATGAAATGCCATCATTTTACCTTTCAACCAAATGTCTTCAAACTAAAATGAAGGTTATCCATTCCAGTATAAAAGCACACACCTCTAAGTAGCTCTGCTAAAGCTAATAGCTGTTTACACGTTGGATCATTATTTGAATAGTCGCCTTTGTTCTCACGGTGGCCAAAGTTATGAAAATAGGACTTTTTATACAGTGAATGAGCCACAGCTCCTCCACATGCTCTGACTCTTCTCCATGTGTTCCTCAGGAGTGTGGGGGTGATCACCTACATGCTGGTGACGGGCGAGTCTCCGTTTGTCGGTGACGACAAGCAGGAGACGTACCTGAACGTGTCACAGGTGAACGTGGACTACAGCATGGAGGCCTTCTCCAGAGTGTCCGAGCTCGCTGTGGACTTCATCCGCAAGCTGCTGGTCAAAACGCCCGAGTGAGTGACAGACACAAAGATGAGGGCATTTTCCACAAGATGGAAAAATACCCCAGGGTAACATCCAAGTTAAACTGAGAGGGTATTACGGGATTCTTGCCCAATCATGCCAAAAAGATACCCTCTACCTTGAACGTGGTTCTCCCGCTCCTTCGGTCCCTCGGTGCCACTTGGAACATACTGCAGGTGTTAGTGTTACATGGTGCTTTCTCCACATCATCTCCTGTAAACAGCCGATGTATTCACTTTGACAAATGAACACCACCAAATGAAAGTAAATAAAGCACATCTAAGTCTTTCTGTTCCGATGGACCTGCTCCATGTTGTGGAGAAAACATACAAACATAAACAACATCAAATATTTCTCTTTACTTTCTCTTGGTCATGTCTTTAGTGGCATTTCATGTTTTCTATAGCTAACTGAATAACTAACCCTGTACTGAAGGTGACTGTTTGTCCCCCCCCCCCCCAGGGACAGGCCCACCGCTGCAGAGTGTATGAGCCACCCCTGGCTGTGGCAGCTGTGTCTGAGCCCCGAGCCCGCATCCACCCGCTCTGTTCGGGAGAGAAGCTGCGGCACCAAGTGGGGGGCCCCAGCCGAGGACCCCGAGGACAAGGAGAACTTCCTGGAGTCGCCCCACTCGCACGCTAAAAAGTTTCGCTTCGACGAGGAAAGGCCCGCCGCTGGAGACGGTGACTTTTGAAAAGTAAAAGGTGGAAACAGGAGGAATGCAGGCGGGGGCCTCTTCCTGTGAGCTTTTAAATCATTTTAAACCTCCAGAAAACCAGCTGTCTGTCTCCATTCTAAGTACTTAAATTGTGTTTATATTTCACTAATCGCTCAATTCCATGATGGACCTTTCAGACCAAAGATAACCAGCTACATCTTGAGATCCATCACTGATAAAAAGTGTGACAATTGTACAGAAGGTTTCAATGAATGCTGTGTGTTTAACCTTAAGTATTTCAAACCTTTCCTAATAATCATGTAGCTGTTGTCAGCCCACTCGGTGTCAGTGTCTGTGCTCCTGTGCTGATGGGGGCTCGTGGACTGTTTCTAGGGAAATCTATGCAACTCTTATGTCGTGCATTTTCAAATCTATTTTCTCCAGAAAGCATCTAATAGCGCTCTGCCTTAAAGTGGGAAGTGAAAAGTGTTCTTAGTCACTGCAGCTTCAGCAGAAAGGTGATGTTCAGATAAGCACCAGTGTAAAGGGGAAGGCTGACCTTATCTGTATGTACCGCTGCATTATAGGAAGCCCTTTGACTTTGGTTACATGTGATTCAAGTCTGTAAAACACGCTGCTGTCGATAACTACACACTGCTTTGAAGCTGCTTGGACTTTAAACAGAACCAGCAGAGGGGCTGGATAACACGCATGCATTACATTCCATATGTTTGGGTTGAAATGAAGCTCAGGTTTGTAGATAAAACTCATTAAGTCCAACAATAGCATAGGTCCCTCCCAAAGACCTGAACGGCTTCCACTTGAAATATACTTTTTTACTGCTTCAAAGAAGGGCTGAACATGAGCAATAATGACTCAGCATTCCTGTTGATCCTGACATAGAAAGCTGAAACTGTAGCGGCTGAGAGAACAGTGAGTCATGCAGCCGTTCACACACCACGCCCGCACATACTCACATCACTTCCTCAGCTGCCAAGTTCCTCTCTGTTAGCCGGAGACACGCGACTTTAGCACTTACCTCATCAGCACACGTATTCAAGTGATGAGCCCAAAGGCCAGCCATCACTGAAGCCGTGTTCTTCAGCCCCTCCAAGACATTCACTTTCCTTCATGAAGCCAGCGCTCAATGTATTCCTGTTCACTCATCTCAGGGCATGCTGCTCTCTCTGCTCACTTTGTTTTCTTAATGTTATAGGCCTATTATTATTATTATTATTATTATTTATGATGTGCTGGACTCATATTTTTATGTAAATAATGTGCTCATGTGTCTTATTAGGAAGTGTGAGAGGATGATGGTGTTATTTAAAACAAGCTGTTTCCAGTGTGATGAAAGAATACATAGTTTGACTGCAGTGAGTTGGGAAGATGGAAGTGAAGGACAGATTGTTAAGGTGGTAACCAGGAAGTAAAGCGAGAGAAGGTCAGGAGGAAGAGAAAGACTGGAAATATGGGTTTGAAGGTATAGTTTTGGGGTATTCCTAATGAAGTTGTGATGTTAAGTGTAAAGATGTATGTAGGGATGAGAAAGTGGGAATGATTTGGGTTTTAGAAAGAGATGTGAGATCTGAGGTGCAGCTGCTCCTCCACTCAAACATTCCTCCTCTGTTCCGAGGTGCCAAAGCCAATGAGAGCTCATTGTGTTGTTTGTTGTTGTCACCAGCTGGTACCATGGCCTGTGTGTGTGGGAGGGGGGGAGGGTGTCTCCAGCCACAGCCATGCTGTCATCTGTATGCTGTCATTCTTCAAAAACTGGAACACACCACACTGTTAAAGATGTTCCTCTGGACGGGTATTTGATCCTCGGAGGTGGAAGATTCCATTTAGGCTGGTTGGACGGATTTCCTCCAGACAGCTGGGGAATCATTCTGTCTGTCTTTATAGAAGAGCCAGAGCTCTTCTGATACTGTAAAAGGAAACAAGCTTGAATCTGAATTCATCTGAAATATAAACTTTTCTAATACCTCAAGTTGGAAAAAAGTTGTGTGTGTGTGTGTATATATATATATAATGACACTGGGTTACACTCAAAACCAGCCACAAAGACATGTTCCAGATGTTTATTTTGCATTTTATATTTGTTCTTTTATGTATGAGCATTCTGATTGCATCTGAAATGACAAAAAAAAGACATAATCCTTATTGTTTTCTATTCTGATCAACTGCAGGCTAACATGTAGGCATCACAAAGCAAACTGAATCGCTCATTAAAGGTTGTAGAACATATCTGACTGTCTGTTTCTTGCCTACCATACTTCCACCTCACTGCTGCCCCCTGCTGGAACTGTCCTGTATGAAGCTGCACCATCTGTGGTGTTCAATAGTGACTAACATATTATATATTGGCAACCAGGACACTATCATGGTGACAGTGAATACCAATTAGCAAGCAGAGGATTAATAAGAAGTTACTTTGGTTGGTCAATAACTTCAAAGATAATGGTATCTCCTTGTATGCATTGTATCCACATTGTAAGTAGTAAACCCAATGGAATGATCTGAAGTGACATTCAGCTGAATGAGTGGTCAGCGTAGTGCAAAGAAGCTTACAGAGGTCATATCCACTGGAAAACATTGTACAGAATAAAACCTATTTGATTTGAATACAAAGCTTATGGTTATGATATAACAGTTAGTTTAGCCATGAAAAAAATCATTGATAAGAATGTTTGGTATTTTGTGAGGATATGATCTAGACAGCATGTGAACGTGCTCTGTTTATAATTCAAATGAAACACGTACAATTCAAAAGTTTGTCATTAAAGAGCCGGCTTGTAACAGCAACACAAATGAAAGACAAGAGTCTAAGAATACTGCTTCATGGAGTTCCTTGTCAAAGTCCAAGACAACAGTTGACAACATCTCTCGTCTACGTGCACACGGTCATCAGCAGATGGACTTTAAAGCTTGCTGAATGATCATGAGAGGTGAGAGAGAGCTCCAGAACAGAAAGTAACTGGAATGTCATTTTTAAACAAAAACATATGATTATTGGTGAACAATACATCGTATGCATCAAACTACAGGACAGACAACAGAACTTTCTCTAACTAGTTGACCAAGTAAGGCCCAGCATTTAAACGGAAGTCAAGAATCCCTACAATGAAAGTCTCAACATGACACTTCATGTACACCTGAGAAGATAACATTCCTCATAAACAACAATCATTCATGTTGGAACCAAACTACTCCAAATCAGATGTGCATTCTTGGTTGGGGGGTTCAACAGAAGAAAGGACAAACAGCAGCAGGTGCCAGGAGCAGCTAATACGACTCTCACAAGCTAAAGCAAACTCAGAACTCCTGGATGACCCTGAAGTGGCTCTGGATGGAGGGGGGCTCGCCCTCAAAGTGCAGCTTCTTGCTGGGACAGGCCCCAAACTCTTCCAGGGTTTTGATGAAGAGCGCGTGCTCGCGGCCCACCCAGGCCCGCATGGGGTCGCACACCTCGTAGGGGGTGACGTGGGCGTGAAGGGACACCCTGCTGGAGGCCAGCTCCTTCAGCACCCGCTTGTTGGTCACCCAGGTCTCACTGCCCCCCGGGTGCCCCCCGTCCAGCCAGTACATGTCAGAGACGCTCTTCACAAAGTGGGACATATCGGGGTCAGCACGGGCCCCCGCCAGCTCGTACGCAACCTGGTTGAGCACCACGCATCCTTTGCTGAATCCCACCAGTGTGAGGGAGAACCCTGAGGGGACGCCGTCAGCCCCCCCCTGTGGCTGCAGCGGGTCTGGCAGGTTGGCTCGCTGCATGCCGTGACTCAGCAGGGCCCTGCAACATCACAAACAGAGCTGACTCAGCACAGCACTAGCCTGTAGTGACCTGTAGTGACCTGTAGGGTGGAGCCTGTCGGAGAGACACACTCTTTAATGGTCACAAATACATTTGACCTCTGCATTTTAACTAGGGATGTAACGATACCAAAAACTCACGGTACGATAATATTGCGCTAAAAAGTCCACGGTACGATATTTATCGCGATATTGAAAAATAAAGAAATAAAATGTGAATTTGTTTTCTTTATTTTTTTAGCTTGCATTTTTTTTTCTTTATTAAATAATAAATCTGATTTGTACAGCATTTTAGTCGGATAGTAGTATTTTAAAGTGTCAACAATATAATAATCAGACCCTGCAATAGAATAAATCAAGTTTCACTTTTCACTTAGTTTTTCAAGTAACTCAACTCTAACTCACTCACTCACTAACTCACTCACTCACTCACTCACTCACTCACTCACTCACTCACTCACTCACTCACTCACTCACTCACTCACTAACTCACTCACTCACTAACTCAGCATCATCAAGGTTATCTTTTAGGAATATGAGCATGTCCACATTTCCAGGTAGAAGCTGGGATGTTTGGGCGTTTACAATATCCCCTGCTGTGGAAACAACTCTCTTGCTTGGTACTGATGTTGCTGGGACAGAGAGATATGCTTTGGCCATGGGTGACAGCAGTGGGTAAAACTGTGCATTGTCTCTCCACCACTTCAAAAACAATACAGTTTTTGCCAAGAAGGTGAGGCTTATTGACAGGGCGAGGTATACATATACTGTTGGTACTTGTCCATGTCTCTAGGTATGTACATGTAGCCCTGTACATACCATGTCCTTTTGTGTTATCTGTTGTTTTATGTTCATGTTGTAACCTTGCTGCCATGTTGGACAGGTCTCCCTTGAAAAAGAGATCGATGATCTCAATGGGACCATCTGGTTAAATAAAGGTTTAACATTTTTTTTAAAATAAAAAATATATATTTAAAATAAAAATAAAAAATCGTGGTAGATTTTGTCAGTCTCACGACGGTATTGAGACATTTATTTACCGCGATATTCGATATATCGTTACATCCCTAATTTTAACCTATCCTAGTGCTAGGAGCTGTAGTGTGTGCTACATGTGGGCTCAGCCTGAGTCCACGTCAGCATCTTGTCAATAGTTTCTAGTGAGCGCCGTCACAAGCAGCCACGGAAAAACGTGGAGCTTCTGAGCGCCTTGAGTTGGAAATATTTTTAGGTAAGGTAATAGGTAATATCAGGTAATATCAGTGTAGAAATTGGAAGAGAAGCTAGTTTTGACCGTGTCTTTCAGACGGAAACGATATCAAATGCCAAAAAACTTGTAGTGTTGGTCAGATGAGCCGGGGAGTGTTGTACTTCACATCCTCCTCGCTCTACGGCTGTCAGACCCCCCCATACAGAAACAGACGCTCTGTGGACCCAGGGCCGGATCTGATGGGAGAACAGAAGATTATGAAGACCAACAGACCTGAGGTGACGGAAGGATCCACAGTCAGCAGAGTAGGGCCCGTGCTCGGGGGCCCCGAACATGTTGCTGTCCACGAAGTTCACATAGCAGCTGAACTTGTGGAGGTGCATGCGTGAGGCCCGCACCACCCAGACGTGTCGGTCGGGGAAGCGGCGGCCCAGAGTGAGGGCCACCTGCTCCAGACTCCAGGAGAGCCACGGGGCTCCGTCAGGCTGCAGGGACATCTCCTCCTGAAAGTTCTGCACACAACACACACAGAGAGGCTGTACACACTGGAACACATCACATGTCTATACAGCATCATGCTCTGCACCGTGTCCAACACTACAGGGACGACTGCCTTCATCACACCGGCAGCCTCACATGAGCTCAGAGTCCACAGCTCTGCAAGCAACTTGGTATTACGGTAAGAGCGGGTAATTGACCTTCTGTTGTGAATAAGTCAGTCAGCTGGTGAATAATAAATAAATGAATCCAAATAAGTACAACAAAATGAACCCATGGAGTCAAGAAGAGGACATAACACCTGCATTTCAGATGAACATGTCATTTTAGTTGTGAATAACCAACAATTGTAGGTAAAACACAGGACTCAATCTGATGATAAGCTTTCATGACACCTATAAGGAGTCACATGATGTGTGCAAGGTTTTCACATCAGAAAAACGCATGCCATTACCTAGAAACATCTATGTCAGCATCAGTGAGCCATATAGCAGCACATGAAAGAAATACACCAGGACATCAATTGTATCTTAAATAATATACTATAATAACTCAATCAAATCAAATATATATTTCTTAGTAAATCAGCCCATTGTTATTGTGTGGCTTCATAAACTCAAGTCCAGGATTAAAACGTTAGTGGGTGGAGTGCTGGAATGTAACTACATGTATGTGCTCAACACTGCACTAAAGTACACATTCAAAGTACTTTGCTTTTGCTTGATTGAGTATTTGTCTTGTATACTTAAATGCTCCTTATTGTCTTCTGTGTATATGTGACACTGTACGTGTATGCACTTGTCTTGTAACTCCTACATCGCTAAATAAAAAATAAAAAGTTAAAGTGACTAAAATCACTCAGTTAGGCCAGCCATCACCTTTCTATTGGATAACCTGAGGTCACCACACACTGCTTATAATATGTGTCTAACCTCCATCCCACTCACTTGGATATCCCCGTGAAAAAACACCACATGGCTGTTGCCTCTCCCCTCCCCCGGCTCAGTGGCAGCTTCGGGCCGGAGCAGCAGCAGGTCGTTCACTCGGCTCGGCTCGGCTCCGGGTACCGCCAATAGCTTCTGGAGCCTCTGCTCCGGGCTCCCCGGGGGTTCAGAGGGTGTCATGGTTGATACGGAGGACATCGTTTTTGCCACAGATAATAGAGTGAACCTAACTGTCAACGCTAGCATGGACTCTAAATAAGAATCGGATTTGTTGTCCCCTCTGCAGTCATTCCATGGTGCGGCTGTCAGCTAGCTAACAGATAACTGTCACTGTTAGCATCTCGTTATCTGCTGCTAACGTCAAAACAAGACGCCTGTAAGTAGCTGTAGCCGAAATGCTTATAATTTCACACTGTTCTATATCCGCTGGTAGACCTTTGCAGTTCCAGAATCTCCCTATACTATACTTAATTCTGACAGTAATGGGTAGTTTTGTCCACGCAGAGGCGCTGTTTATCAGACAGCCAGCAAAGCCAGAGCTAACCATAGATATATAGAGAGCTAACTGCCAGCAAACCGCTAGCACTTCTGCGCATGTCTTTTTTCCCCCTGATTTCAAAGATAGGTTAGTGTGTCGAGATCATATACTCCTATTGACTTCCGTTTTGACTATTCAGTCAACCACACCAGACCAGAGCCGTATACGACTCTGCACCAGACCATTCAGTCAGTAAGGCTATCATTGAATAAATATGAAACAAATATAAACATAAATATTACATAACACATATCAAGCAACAGCAGGAAACAACATACTCTATCATCATTTATTAATGTCTTTCGGGATCCAAGTAAGCCAATGTAAGCATAACATTCCTCTAAGAAAATTAGAAAGACAACCATATGAACAATATTCTTAACGGTTTAAACATAAACGTATGCATATATCAAACACTACAAAATAATTCACAAAATCGAACAAAGAAAAAACAATTAGGTTTTGTTGACAGTGACATCATGGTGCAAAATTGCATTGTCCAACCCATTAGGTTGGAAACAGTCGTGAACCATCTTGCACTGAAGTCTGCATGTTCAAATAGTCGTGCATCGACTCTGGCAGCAGCTGCACTAAAGTTAGTTCTCTGTTTGTTTTAATGCACTGACCATGTTAATGATGAAAGACTATTCAATGTAACGCAGGTATCACAAATTCCATGGAAGGATTATTCTGGTACATTTATATTTTTTAATTGCAGATGTAGCGAGTTAGCTTATTTCAGCATGGACTTTGAACATGTTTTGTAACTGTAGGAAACAAACTGTCAGCACACTTGATAATTCCAACAGGCTGCACTGAGGCAATTTTCTGGAGATTTCAAGAACTGAGTGTTCAATTCAGCAGTTTATGGTTGCCAAACAGATACAGTAGACCAAATAAAAACGTTATTGACTTTAATGCTTATAGTGACACATTTAAAGGTGCAGGTAAGTCCATACATGTGTTTTAATTAGGCCACAAGCGACAATTATGGAATATTGCTTGAATGCTAAATTATACCAAATTGAGAGCAGTTATCAAAGTGACAGTAACTGTAGCTACACAGTAGAGTCTGTGCAGAGTTTGATAGCAAAAGCTACCATTAGATCATGATACCAGAACAAGTAATGCTGTAGAAGCAAAGACTAATTTTCAAGAAGTCGACTTTAACATTAGATATTATCTTTGCTTTGTTCGGGTGTAAGTGAAATATTGAATGGGCGGCTGTTCTTCAGCCTGTGTTAACTTGAGTCTGGTCCTTGCCCTTCCTTTCCCCATCCTCTCTGAGCAGCTGCAGCATGGCGGCCTGTTCTCTGGGCAACAGACTGGTGGCGTGTCTCCTCAACGTGTCTGAGGCTCGCAGCAAAGACCTGGTGGAGACTGTGGCCAAGGCAGCCTTATTCAACACTGAAGGTAAGGATAATTCTATTTGTACCCTGCCTTACATTTAAAGGTATAATGTGAGACGGTCAGAAATGGACTTTTTGATAATAATAATAATACATTTTATTTGTAAAGCACATTTCATAGCTAAAAGCAATCCCAAAGTGCTACAGTAGGGCATACCACTCATACATAAACATTGGGGGGGTGGTAGAGTCGGAGCCTCGCTTCGGGGAATCATTTGCCGTATTTGCACATAACATGAGGCCCCCTGCGCACTGCGCTTGTTCTGCGTGTAGGGAGGGTTTCCCCATGGTGTGGCGCTGGGTCCTGGGGGGCGAAGCAGATGGTTGGTTGTAGAATGGAGGTTGCATGTGGAGGTTTGTGGTGAGAGTAGTTCCCGTGGATGCGCTGATGGGTGAGGAGTGAGATCTTGTTTTTGATCCTGAATGAGACAGGAAGCCAGTGGAGCGAGTGAAGAATGGGTTTGATCATCTCACCAGGATCCTAGCGGCACTGTTCTGTACGTATTGGAGCTTCTGAAGGCTCCTGCTAGGAGTCCCGACGAGGAGAGAGTTGCAGTAGTCGAGCCTCGAGGAGACTAAGGCATGTACCCGTTCTTCAACATCTGACAGGGAGAGTGTGGGGCGGAGTTTTGCAATGTTCCTGAGGTGGTAGAAGGAGGTTTTGCACAGATGTTTGATGTGGGTGTCAAAGGTCAGGTGGCCATACACCCAGGTTGGTAACTGATGAGGAAAAGAGTATGTTTTGGCCTGAAAAGGCGATATGGGTTATAGGGGATGAGTGGTTGGTCAACATTAAAATAGCCTCTGTTTTGGAGCTATTGAGCTGCAGGAAGTTTTCTTTCATCCAAACCTCTATTTCCTCAAGGCAAATGTTTAAGGATGAGGACACCACAGGTGACAGGGTGTGTCTGGGACCTTGCACCTCCCAATAGAATAGAATAGATAGCTCAGGGCGGAGTCAGAGAGTCCGGTGGTGTAGTGGTGCGCTGAAGGAGGAAGTGATGGCCGACCCCTTGGAAGGCTGCCGATCCAGGAGGATGAGGAGCCCCTCATTCTCCTGGCATCTCTCGCACAAGGGACTGGTATTTGTATCCAGTTTAAAGTTATATTGTTATGATACACTTTATATTTTAACTGAGTGGAGGATTTAGTCATCTGGATATTAAGTTCTCAGAGAACCAAGCAGAGCAATGTTAGCTGGAGCTGGCTAAACAGCTTCAGAGAAACCACATTTTTTAAACTGCTGGGAAACTGCTTTTTAACTGTTTGAATCACCTTCTCTGTATGTTTTGGAGATGAGGAGAGTTATACAGACAATACGGCCCCCAGTCAAATCTTCCTGAACATCTGGATTTTTTTGTTATCAGAGACGTAAAATGAGCAGACATTAGTCACACTCTGTTTGCAACCTCTCTTGTACATCTTTTTTTGACCATGCTGCGTCAGAGAAACACTTATTTGGCTGATCATGAGATATCTGAGGATTAGTTTTCTGGCATCAATCTCCTAAATAATGATCACTGAAGGAATCCTAACCTGGAGAAGCTTTATAACAGCAATAGCCGCTTTCACACCAAGTACTTTGCCGTACTTAGTGCCCCGGCACTTAGTGCCCCGGCACTTATTACCCCAGGGCACTAAGTACAGATCGCGTTCACACCGGAATAAGTTCCCTGAGGGAAGATTACGCAAATGAGCCGCTGACGTCACTTCTTCTTCTTCTGCTTTGGGTTTACTGGCAGGCCGCAAACAACTTCACGGCGTATACTGCCGCCCGAAGTCCCCGACCGGAAGTCCCCGGAGTTAGGGACTGAAGTCTTCCGAGTAAATCGCCAGAACGCCGACAAATCCTCATCTCCACCGCTCCCATGTTTTCTTTTGTGTTGCCATAAGTTAGTCTCTCTGTGTTTGTGTGCTGGGCGAATGCTAATGCTAATAATGCTAATGCCAGCAAATACAATGGCGGCTTTTAGTTTTACGGGTCGTGGTTTGCAATTCGCCCAGCCAATCAGACATAGGAACCTTTTTCCCCCCAGGAGAGTACCACCTCTCTAGCAGGGACTACAAATGGGGGTAAAAGTTCCCGGCACTAAGTACTCTTTTTGGTGTGAACGCAAAATAAGGGGTACTAACGGTGTGTACTCTAGTGTGAACGCGCCTAATAATGATGTTGTAGACAACAACAACTCCCATGATCCCACTGTGTTGCAACTTCATAATGTCACCAAACCTCGTCTTTTGTTAATATTATTATAAATAAGTCTGAGGATAATTAGTACCAGCAATTTGGTCATATGCTGCTAATAAAGTAATTATTCCAAACTTTATTCTCAAGCCACGTGGTAATCCAAAGTATAGGCTTAAAGCCGTTATAAACCAGCTACCCTAAGTTTGGAGATTCATCTTCTTTACTATTCTCTCTGTAGTATTCAACCTTACCAAACATCATTTAACTTTTTAGCATTTTTACATTTACACATCAGGTGTTAGACGAGAGGGGACCACGGTGCTGAACATCTTTAATGACCATGACTACAACCGTTCTGTCATCACCATTGTGGCCAGCATCGACTCTATCAGTAAGTATTAAACCTTTACAGTTGTGGTGATACGTCATGTTTTCACACTCATCGGATTCTTTTCAGGGTAGAGTAGAGGCAGCTACTTGCTGCAGCAGTGCTTCTTCAGCTGGGATCAGCCCCCGTCCCCTGCTCTGCAATCCTTTAATAAGCTTTGTCAGGGATTTAAACACAAAAAAGTCAGGATGAACATTTTCTGTCAAAAATCACAGTGAAAGGTTTATCTCATTGAATGCTTATTCCTAACACACATTTCTGACAATGCAAACAAAGCTCTCAGGGGTTAAGTCCTAAAGACAAATTAATTCAACTAAACATTTAATTTCTATCTCATTGAATTCAGTTTGTTTCAGGCTGTTCTGCTGAAGGACACAATTCAAAATGGACATGGTTTGATGTAATGTAATGTTTTTTTATGCAGGAGAGGCGGTGCTCGCTGCATGTGAGAAGGCCTGTGGGCTCATAGACATGCGTGATCACTCGGGGGGGCACCCGTGTATGGGTGCTGTCGACCTGATACCCATTTACCCCCTGGGGGAGGAGGTGGGAGTGGAGCACTGCGCTGAAGAGGCCCGGGGTGAGTTGTGCATGTGTACCAATGTGTGTGAGTACACCAGGATATGTTCCTGTGAGTTCAGTTGATCCTTTCTAGAGTGGTGCAGGAATGAGTCTGATAACCCTGGAAATGAGTTAGCATTTTCCAACGTCCGGTTCCCTCGTGTCCAAGTCAATGGTTGTTATAGTGTGTTTTTGGTTAAATGCCTGAAATCAAATCTGTGGTTATCACAAGTTTAAGTTATTTTCATGTTTAGTTCCAAGACATAAAACACTGCCAGGAGTCCGGCAGCGGCTCAGTCAGTAGGGGCTTAGACTGTGAGCTGTAGGGTCGCTGGTTCAAGTCCTCGACCAGACTTAAATATGGAGTGTGGACTGCTACTTGGAGAGGTCCCAGTTCACCTCCTGCCCTGCCATTGTGCCCTTGAGCAAGGCACCGGACAACCCCCCACTCCCATTGCTCCCCAGGCGCTGTACAATAGCTGCTAATACTAGGATAGAATAGAATCGGAGGGATGAAACCCTCTTTAATGGTCACACATGCAGAGTGGGTTAAATGCAGAGAACAAATGTCACTGTGTGTGCTGTGTGCTCTGCATGCATGTGTGACCATTAAACCATTAAATTAACAAAATACAGTCCCCTCCAAAGCTATTAGAACAGCGAGGCCAATTGCTTTATTTTTGCTGTACACTGAAAACAATTAGGTTTGACATCAAAAGATGAATATGAGACAAAAGGTCAGTATTTCAGCTTTTAATTCCAGGTGTTTACATCTACCTGTTAAACAACTGAGAAGATAGCACCTTTTGTTTAAACCCACCCATGTGACTGACAGGTGATTTTGTGTAGCCCAGGTGTGTCCTGCTACATTGATTATTCAAACAATAAATAGCACTGCATGTCTACTCTCAGTTTGAGCTTTGGGTTTTGCCTGAGCAGACTGCATTTATAGTTAACACGGTGTAACCAGCATGAAGACTAGAGAGCTGCCTACGGGAGAAAAGCAAGCCATTTTGAAAACTGAGAGAAGATGGAAAATCCATCAGAGCCATTGCACGAACATTGGCCATAGCCAGTACAACCATTTAGAATGTCCTCAAGTAGAAAGAAAGCACTGGTGTACTTCAAACTGGTAGACAAAGGAAAACATCAGCAGCTGATGACATTATGAGAACTGTAAAGAAACATCACCAACGACCTCCAGAGGGCAGGAGCGAAGGCATCACAATCCACCGTTAGCAGAAGATGCAAAGCACTCATTAGCAATAAGAATAGGAAGGCCAGATTTGAATTTGCCAAAAAGCTCAGAGACGAGGCTCAAATGTTCTGGGACAACGTTTTATGGTCTGATGAGACAAAGATGAACCTTTACCAAAGTGATGGAAAGGCCAACGTGTGGAGAAAGAAAGGATCTGCTCATGATCCCAAACACACATCTCATCTGTGAAACATGGTGGAGGTGATGTCATGGCTTGGGCTTGCATGGCTTCTTCTGGACGGGCTCATTGGTCTTCATTGATGATGTAACACATGATGGCAGCAGCCAAATGAACTCAGAAATCTACAGAAACATTTTGTTTGCCAATTTAAAGAGAGATGCAACCAAACTGATCGGGAGATCCTTCATCATGCAGCAAGACAACGACCAAAACACACCAAGGAGTTTATCAGGGAAAGTAAGTGGAAGGTCTGGCCAAGTCAATCTCCAGACTACAAACCTGTTGAGCGTGCATGTTGCCTGCTGAAGAGGAGACTGAAGGGAGAAACCCCCCGAAACAAACAACTGAAAGAGACTCGGTGAAAGCCTGGAAAAGCATCACAAAAGAAGAATGCAAAAGTTTGGCGATGCGTTACATACTCAGTACTGTGGGCAATCCCCACAGGAGCACTTTGGGGTGAAGTGTCTCAGGGACACAACGTGAACCTGTGACCCTCTGGTCCCAACACCAAGGCTCTATCCACTGCGCCACACGCCTCCCTGATGCAGGCTTGATGCAGTTATTGCAAGCAAAGTATTTGCAACTAAATAATAAGTATTATTAACTTGTCACACTATTTTAAGTCTCTGTTCCTATACTTTTGCTCACTTTAAAAATGGGTGGGTTTAAACAAAAGGTGCTATCTTCTCAGTTGTTTAACAGGTAGATGTAAACACCTGGAATTAAAAGCTGAAATACTGACCTTTTGTCTCATCTTCATCTTTTGATGTCAAACCTAATTGTTTTCAGTGTACAGCAAAAATAAAGCAATTGGCCTCGCTGTTCTAATAGCTTTGGAGGGGACTGTATCTACCTTATCTTGTGTGTACAGTGATGTGTGTAGTGGCTGATGGTGTGACATCTTCCCGTGCTGTTGACTCACGGTTTACCAGCTGACTTAGCAGCCATGTGTCTTACTGATAATAAGCTGTAACCCAGCATGTGTGCCGGCATGCCTGACGTGTGCACTCTGTGTGATGTGGTGACAGAATAATAATTGGAATCTGACTAACATGCAGTCTATTTATGCCTGCACGTTATGAGAAGTCCATGTGTCCACATATTTCCCTCTGGCTGCATCTCAGCCCTCAGGTGGTTTTGTCTGTCACTCGGTCTTCTCTCGCATGTTTTTCAGAAATGGTTGTCATGTCATGCCCTGTGCTTCATTTGCTGTTTAACTCACTTGTTTGTTCTGTTGTGGGGCTCAGCTGTGGCTCAGGGTCTCACAGAGAGGGTCCAGGGCACCAGTGCTTTCCTGTTTGGCTGGGCAGACTCCCCCCTTCAGCGGGGGCTGGCACAGAGGAGGAAGGAGATGGGCTGGTTCAAGAAGAAGCCAGACATGCAGACAGTGGGGCCCGACATAGGGCCGCAGCCACAGGGACGCTTCGGACTCACAGGTGAGTCAGAGCTGAAGAACGGGTTAGCTTAATATGCCAGACGGGCTTCTGTTGGTGAGTGTTTGAGCCTGTAGAGAAGGTAAGGATGACTCTTTGCCAGGATTAGACAATGCAGGTAACTTTCTCTGTAGTAAAAAAGCGTTGGTACAGCCCAACCCCAGAGAAATATCTAGCTGCAGAGCTCCAAGTGTTGTGAAGGGAGGGACATCTTAGATGGTGAATACCAGAGAAGATCATTAGAATACTATAAGGTGTTCGACAGTTCTAATAAGCCACACAACCTCCACCAATAAAACATATGTAAACAATACAACTCAACAAATTGTATTAACCCTATGAGTTTGATAATGTAAGCACGAAATGCTAAAGTCGTTCTCAAAGAACATTAGCGGAAATGAATGATGATTACATTTAGTTTGTCATTTTATTTTCCAAGCCAACCTAAGGTTGTATGGTTAACTGGTTGGGGTATGTGGCATGGGCATGATGCCATGTATTAAATATATACGTTAAGTAAGCCAGCTTATCAATAAACTAAAAGCGTAATAAAACGAAACAAAGCGCAATACAGTCCTGAACAAAACCTTAAGACCGGGGGGAAATGACAAGAATTCCCATTTTGCAATGGTGGATCGTAACCAGGTTGTAAGTATAGCTTAAACATGCAAAAAGAAGGTGTAAGAGACCTAAAGACAGTAGGCCATTTTTTGCATTGATACTCAAACAGGCTCATCAGCTGATCAAAAGTTTAAGACCATAGCCTTAAAAAAAAACTGAACAGAACTCAAAGTGTCAAAAATGAACTCGGCATGAATAGACCCTCCGTTATTGTTGATCACTTCAAAAATGTGTTGAGGCATGCTTAATGCGAATGTTTCCAGGAAGCTGGTGGGAACGTTGCTCCATGTGGTGAGGATGGCTTCACAAAGGGCATTATAAACTTCTCTTATCATCAAACCCCAAATGTTCTCAATGGAATTTAGAACACACAGGATGGCCCAAAAGAGCGACGTTGTTCTCCTGGAAGAAGTCCTTCGTCAGGCGGGCGTTGTCCTGCTGAAAGACCCAGTCATCACCTCACAGACGAGGGCCCTCAGTAGAGAGGGTGCCCGCTGCAACATCTCCACAGAGCCATTTAAAGCACAGCCTGAATCTATGTGTGCCATTGAAGGAAGAAGCACCCCAGATCATCATGGAGCCTCCTCCACTGTTCGGCATAGAAAACCTCTCCAGTGGGAGCTCCTTGTCATGCCAGGAACGTTGGAAGCCATCAAGACCATCCAGGTTAAATGTTAATTTAGTTAATAATGTGGCCCTCGAAGATGTTTTTGTTCTCTAAGCACTTCTTTCGCAGATGCCGTCTTATGGTTATTGGGCTGCAGTCAGCATCCGTAACGGCCTTCATTTGGATTGAGGATTGGTCTTTGTCTTGACAGACATCCCGCAGGATCCTTCGGCGCAGGTCAAAATGTTTTGGGTCTTCCACATTACCTCTTTGTCCCGTAACCCTAAGGATCTAGGGATGTGCATCTCCATCACTGAGGCCGATGCGATGCGCATCTCGATACGTTGCCAACGATACGATACATTAACGATACATTTGAAGCACTGGGCGATGCGATACGATTCACCCCTGTTGCGATACAGTTCGATAAGATTTGATTCAACATTATGCGATACGGGGCGATACGATGCGATTCAACACGATGCAAAATAATGATACTTCAATATGGTACGACAGAGGATTTTAGTTTTATTCCTTATATGCAGCAAATCATACATTAACAAAAAAGTGCTTTACATATTTGGTTCTCTCTACTAGTACTGCACATCCCATCATGTTGTTACTTTTTTACCTTAAAAACAAACAAACACTTGGACCTTTCACAAACAGGCCTTTTGCAAGTGTAGTAGTGTTCTCTGTCTCCAGAGTACAGTACAATTGTATAACACCTCACAGTTAAACAATTTAAGGATGCATTGCCCAGGATTAACAATGTGCAAATAACAACTACCATAGTGCCATGCCCATACAGCTGCCAGCCTGATGTGCTTAACACTCATTCATAGGCTAACTCACCAGTGAGCAGAAAGCAGTGGTTTCTATATGAACAATAAAGAATACAAATAACCTTTCACAAACAGCTCTTTCATAACTGCTTACAGTAAGGAAGACATTTAAACTGTTATTGGCAGTCACAGGCTGCTGTAAACTAAACACCACTCTCTCTGACAGAACACCTCACTGAGTGATTTAACGTCTAACTTTCAGGTTTCTCTTTTCAGCCGCAGACCCCATGTCGCCTCTTTATGTGCGTCGCTAAGTTCCTCGTACTACTTGTGTACTTTAAAGCGGCACGGCATCGTTTACAATTTGGAAGCGATTTTTCAAGTTGACCGTCTTTCTTGAAAAATCCGAAGTGTTGCCAAACGTTTGAATTGTAGGTGCGCTGTGTTTCTCTTTCTCCTCGACTTCCATGTGTGTTGATAACTGAGACTCTCGGCCTCCGTAGTGCGAAGCAAAGATCAAAGATCGTCTCTGCTGAGCATAGCCGCGGGAAGTAGGGGTGCTCGGGGTGCTGCAGCACCCCCTGTTGGCGAGTGGTGTACATTTGAACAACTGAGTGACCACCTAAATAAAAATGATTAAACTACATAAAATAGTTATGATTTTACTTAAAATAAAATTAGCTGTATACAGTAGCATATAATAGTCATAGTATATATTTGTATCAGTCCGGTGGCTTGAATTTATTTTCCAAATAAACAAAATCCGAGTCATCTAGGTCGTAGGTCGTGGGATAGTGACATAATTGACGGGACACACACACTGCAGAGTCACTGCAGAGTCTAGACTAGAGTGACTCCGTGAAGGTATTTCATGTTCGGGGTCATTTGTTTTTTGTATAACCTTGCTTCGTGCAAATCAAATCAAATCAAATCAAATCAAGTTTTATTTATAAAGCACATTTTAAAACGATTTTTGGTCGAGCCCAAAGTGCTGTACATACAATAAAAATGCTTTACAATAAAAACACTTTACAACAAATACAACAGCACAAATACAAAATAACACACAGGGAAATATCAGGAGTCGTGCTCCGCTCTGACTAGAAGGCCAGAGAGTAGAAGTGAGTCTTTAGGGTTGATTTAAAAAAAACCAGGGTCTGGGCCGACCTCACATGGAGGGGCAGAGTGTTCCAGAGCCTGGGGCCAGCTGCTGCGAAGGTTCGGTGCCCTCGGGTTTTGAGCCTGGTCTTAGGCACTACCAGCAGCAGCTGGTCAGCAGACCTTAAGGCTCTGGTTGGGGTGTAGCGCTGGAGGAGTTCAGCTATATAGGCCGGAGCCAGCCCATTTAGTGCTTTAAAAACAAATAAAAGGAGTTTAAAATCAATTCGGAACCGAAAAGTGCAAGTGACAATTGTTGTTGTCTTCTCTGTGAACGTTTTTTTCGCCCCATTTTTGGCAGCACCCCCTGAGCAAAATGACTTTCCGCGGCTATGCTGCTGAGTGCTGACAGGATGAGAGGATATTATATGAATGAATCGTTTTTTTACCGATGCAAAGACGCTACAATCGATGCATCGCGTGTTCAACCCAAACTGTAGCCGATGTGCACTCTTTCAACCGGTGCACTCGCATCTTGAACGTTTATGCCGGTGCACCGATGCGAATCGGTGAATCTTAACATCCCTATAAGGATAGTTTGGGAAATGTAAAATTATCGTCTTACTGCGTCCGACCTCGGCAGCGATGGCGCGGTGCGAGAGGCCTTGTGCAGCTCAACAATCCTGCCACGTTCAAAGACAGAAAGCGTTTCTGCCTTTACCATCAGGAGGTCATGACAGTGTGAATGCCTGAATGAAAATGACATGAAAGCCAGATTTTTGCGCAGATTTTGACTTTTTAAGGCTATGGTCTTAAACTTTTGATCAGCTGATGAACAGCCTGTTTGAGTTTAAATGCAGTTATCAATAAATTGCCTAGAAGCTCTACTAACGACCTCGTTTCAATCCTCCAGTGCAAAATGCAAATTATTGTAATTTTCCCCCTGTCTTAAAGGGGACCTATCATGCAAAATGCACTTTTTGATGTCTTTAATACATAAATATGTGTGTCAGGTGTGTCAGGGAACTCACACTCAGCTGATCCAGATTTGCCATCCTAATTTGTGTTTAAATTAGCAAGCATCGCTAACACTCAGAGCTAACCTTTACTGGAGAGAGCATGTGTGTGAAGAAGCAGGAAATAAAAAGTCACCTTGTGGTATAATCTGCAAGAGAGAAAGCCTTTGAGCTCCATACTGTTTCATAAATAATCCTTGATGTGGTTTTGGTGTTTCATCACTGCAGCATTTATTTTAGACAGTATCTGCCGGGTCCTGCGAGCAGGCATAAGCTCCGCCCCCTCTTTTTCCTTTTTTAAAAAGCTTTATACCCCGAATCAGCACTTTAGTACTTTGCACTTTAGTAATCTGTTTGGTATTTTGAGCAAAGCACTTCATAGACATGTTTTTTGTATCTTTTTATATATCTGAGACTTATGCTATTGCCTAAAAAATGCATGATAGGTGACCTTTAAGATTTTGTTTAGGAGTGTATAATAAAGTGGCTTCTTAATGTTATTTATTGATAAGATAGCCCAACTTTTTCCACCCTGGGTCCTGGTGAAGGAGATCTACCCAGTGAAGGTGTTCCCCAGCCCGGAGCTCTGCAGCAGGACGCACTGTGACCACAGCGTGTGACAACAGGCTACATACAGCATTTCAACTGTAAATCTAATATTCAAGTATATCAGCGTTAAAATGAAAAAGGACAAGCTTTTCATTGCAAACTTAAAAGGGCCATGTCTGTTAAAAAGGCATTCTAAAGTTCAGCTGAGGCAGGCTTTAGAAGTCTGAGTTAGCCAGATCCAAAGGGAACTCTTGTAAGTCTCAAACTCTTTGTGTCAGCCTGTTCTTTGCTGAGCTTTAGTTGAAGTATACGTTCTGCTCCACATTAGCTCCAGCTGAACTTTACCATGTATCTTTGCACAGAGAGACAACTGCTGATTTTGTTCTCCAAATTCAAACCGTGTAGTCACAGTTGCACACTAAGGAGGGGTCGCTTTACGGCCATTATATAATTGAGGAATCAATACAGCTGGCCATCTCTTTCAACGTACAATATGGCCAGTGGCGGTGCCAGAGATTTTCTCTAGGGGGTGCTGTGGGGTAGCTTGACGTTTCATAGAGGGTGCTCAAACATTAAGGGTTTCCCATTAATGCACCAGCGCTACAGTGGAATTTTCTACTGCAACACTCCCCACACGCACAGACACAGTACACCCGCGACTGTTACAATGAAGGCTCGATAATCAGCTCACGGCATATAGGTGTAAGCAGTAAAAGCATCAATCTGGTGCACTTTGAGAGCCAAATGAAGAGATCTATGGATACATCTATCAACACCCATATGAAACAGAACTGTAAACAGATTTTCTTTTTCTTCATGGATATTTTACAAATCACTCTCCTTTTAAACTGTATTCTTGTTTACTGTCATATAGTATTTATATAATATTTACATAACTGATCATATAAACGTGTGCCTCGGAAATACTTATTTACATAAATCGTGACCCACTGAGATAACTAGACTTTTATTTTTATTTATTTTTTTCGAGCGTGTAAAACTAAAGAAAATACAAATGAAACTAAAGGTGATACAGACATGATACAGTACTATACAAATGAATGCAATAACAAAACGAAACATTTAATTAATAATTTAATAATCTGTAGTATCATTGTCTGATATCAATAAACAACAAAGCTTTAGACAAACTAAAGTTAACTATCTAAACATTGAGAGAGTCCTATATTTCACCTGAGCTGAGCTTATCTGAGACTCTCAGTCTGACAGGAGAGAGTTCTCCCTCCACATTAGGCGCATTCACACCACAGTACTTTTCCCACGAAGGTTCCTGAGAACTTAGTTCATGAGAACTCTTTTAGTTCTGATGAACTCAAGCAGATCGCGTTCACACCGGAATAAGTTCCTGGGGAAGGATTAGGCAAATGAAGCCGCTGACGTCACTTCTTCTTCTTCTGCTTTGGGTTTACTGGCAGGCCGCAAACAACTTCACAGCGTATACTGCCACCCGAAGTCCCCGGCCGGAAGTCCCCGGAGTTGGGGACAGTAGAAGCTGCTGGGACTCCCAGCAGCTTGTACTGAAGCCTTCCGAGTAAATCGCCAGAAGGCCGACACCTCCTCATCTCCACCGCTCCCATGTTTTATTTTGTGTTGTCATAAGTTAGTCTCTCTGCGTTTGTGCGCTGGGCTAATGCTAATGCTAATAATGCTAATGCGAGGATAATAAAATGGCGGCTTCACAAAACTTTTTTGGAGTTTTACGGGGCGTGGTTTGCAATCTGCCCAGCCAATCAGACATAGGAACCTTTTTCTCCCACGAAAGTACCTGCTCTCTAGCAGGAAAAGCAGGTAAAAAGGTTCTGATGAACTCATTTTAGTTCCGGCTCTCTTTTTGGTGTGAACGCGACATTTCGGTACTATATCGGAACTAAAGTGCGAAAAGTACTGCGGTGTGAACGCGCTTCTTGTTGTTGAAAAAGCTCCTTATATCCGTTAGCTTGGCTAGCTAGCACCAAATGCTAACCACAATGATCTCCGGTAGATTAGATACCCACCGGTGCGTGCGCGCTCTCTCTCTCGCTCGCGCAGGCACACAAAATGGCTCGTGCCACACACACACACACACACACACACACACACACACACACACACACAC